>CM065459.1:33044944-33187768 GCA_032872475.1 Leptopilina myrica (nomen nudum) | reverse complement strand
ATTAATACCCCCACAGCACCGAAACATTCCTAAAAATGTATTAAATATTTATTTGCAATATTCGGAATGTTTAATTGAAATATATACTGAAAGTTGTGTAATAATATATATATATATATATATATATATATATATATATATATATATATATATATCTATATATATATATATGTGAGCGAGTCCATCTCAAGTGATCAAGGTGGAGAAAAATTTTTCTCCAATCGTAGCAAAACTTGGGGCTTTTGTAGTACTCATAGATACTAATTTTTCGTGAAAATATTTTTTTACCTAGTCCAATATTTTCCGAGGGGGAGGGGGTTAAATTTTTGTGTTTTTCAGTACAATGTTTATTTCAATAATTTTTTACTCTTAAACAATTAAACATACAAATTTGACAAAGTACATTTTGGAAAGGTTTTTTCATCCTCTTTCGAATGGAAATAAGCATTTTGAAAAAAAAATTTTTTTACCAAAAAAAATCAAAATTAAAAATAAATTTCAATTTTTGAGGGAGATAGATACGATTTTTTTTTTTTAAACGAAAGCTGAAACGCCACTAATATAAAACTATTAATTATTGTTAACTTTGAGCCTTGAAAACTTATTTAAATATTTGAAAAAACATTTTTTTTTGCTTACAGGTCTGTTCTTTCACTTTAAAAAACAAAAATACTTTGTTGTGATATTATAAATCTCCTTACAGAATGAGAAAATAGTAGTTAAATTTTGACGCCTTTTTCGCATTTTTGCCGCTTCTGTCACTTGCACGCTGACGCCAATTCTGACGCCCTGCCGCTCAAGTGGTTAAGGCAAAAGACGAGTGTATAAATAAATAAAAAAAATAAAATATACACTACCGTCCGAAATTGTGCGAACGCTAACATCTCGAGCTATTAAAAAACACACCCGCACAGAAACAGTGATAACTCGGTTTAAAATGAAGCTAGATGCTTTTTTTAAATTGCATTGGAAAGCTTATTAAATTTCCAATAAAATGCCACTATTTTAAGTTGTATTACATAAATGGGAAGCGAGATATCATGTTATGAAGACAAAAAAATAATTCTATTTTTTGCAGTTCTTGGTCTCTATTTTAGCTTAGGTTATAAGGAATAGTCTGTAAAAGTACCAATTTTTTTCATAAACTTTGCTAAACTGTGCTAGGAGTCAAAGTCAGAGTAAGAAATTCCGAAAAAAATAGAATTATTTTTTTGTCTTCATAACATGATATCTCGCTTCCTATTTATGCAATACAACTTAAAATAGTGGCATTTCATTGGAAATTTAATAAGCTTTCCAATGCAATTTAAAAAAAAACCATCTATCTTCATTTTTAACCAAGTTATCACTGTTTCTGTGCGGGTGTGTTTTTTAATAGCTCGAGCAATTTAAAAATATTCTTTCTAAATTTTATAAAATATTGTATGATGTAACTATTAAATATCCAGAACATGTAGTAATCGTCGGGTGACATTTAAATTCTAAAATAAGAGAGTTAAATTATATCGAGTTTAAATATTCCATATTTAAAAATTCCACTTTGAAAGGAATTAAATCAAAAGAGTTAAATATCTTTACATTTTTAGGGCTCCATAATGTAGAACAGAAAAATGTAAGAACTCGTTCGTAGATTGGAATTTAAATTTTGACAAAAAGTTGAGTAGGGTGTCTATTCCTATTTTTTGTGGCGCTGAATCCGAAAACGTCGTCTAAAAACAAATACTTTCCTCCCTTAACTACCTACAACCCCCTTAATTCCAACCCCTTGGGAGGGGGTTAGAATTACAATTTGTACGAAAGGTCGACCCATGATTACACAAATACGCACCTATAAAATCGAAAATATATTTATTTTACTACACTTAGCTCAATCCAGAAACAAAGGCGTGGACGTGGTAGTTTTTTGTTTTTTCGGTTTGAGCACCCCAAAAAACATAGGATTAGACAGAATACACGACTTCTCGTAAAAATTGTAATTCCAACCTTCTCCCAGGGAGTATTAAGGGGGTTGTAGGGGATTAAGGGAGGGTAAGATTTAATTTTCGTGGTTTTTTTCAGTTTTAGCGACCAAAAAACATAGAATTAGATACCATACTCGACTTTTCTTCAAAATTAAAATTCAAACTCCCTCCCAGGAGGTATTAGGGGGTTGTAAGGAGTTAAGGCAGGGAAGTATTTGTTTTTAGACGACTTTTTTGGATTCAGTGCCACAAAAAACATAGGAATAGACACCCTACTCAGCTTTTCGTCAAAATTAAAGTTCTAACCGCCTCCTAGGGGGCAAGCACAACAATTTTTCATGGTCATATTCGGTTTCAGCGATCCCAAAAACATAGGAGTAGGGGTTTGTGTCTTTTGGGTCACGACTTTGTTTTTGTGTGCCTGTGTAATCTTGGACACTTCTGTGAGGAACAGGGTAAACGTTTTCACCAGGACATAAAGGTAATGGAAACTCGATACCAGGGACAATAGGACGAAAATATGATGGCCGATTTTTGCTGGATGCTCAAAAGAGACATCAAAAACGGAATCCTTTGCAACGCTCTTTCGAAGAAAAAAGAACTCGTTACAGTAGCAAAGTTAAAAAATAAAATATAGAAATCATCTTATCTGAAGTAGCAAACAGCCGTTATCAGAGCTAAATAATGTACAAAATCCGCTCGTTCTACCTCCTCGTGGTGTATATCGGGTAACGCTAATGCCGACGGTCCTGTCTACAAATGAATAAAGATGTCGAATATAGTTAAATTGGCATCAAAAGTGACATTTTGAATGTTGACTTTAGATTCGTAATCAGCGAACTCAAAAATCCCTAGATACCAAGTTCCATCAAGATCCGTCAATTTAAAAACAATTTCGCCATTTTGGATTTTGAAAATCTAACTTTAGATTCGTAATCAGCCACCTCAAAAACCTTTAGATACCAAGTTTCGTCAAAATCCATCAACTTTTGAGAAACTTTTTAAAAATCATTAATTTTCAAATCATTTCGACCGCCATTTTGAATTTTAAAAATCTGACTTCACATTCCTAATCAGCGGCCTCAAGAACCCCTGTATACCCAGTTTCGTCAAAATCCACCAATTTAAAGAAAATTTGTATACCACAAAAAATTTGACATGTTTTTTGAGATTAGAATAAAATCCAGACGTGCTAGACCAAAACGGACAACGGATTCGTGATCAGCGGCCCAAAATACATGGGGATAGGGTACTCTGATCTCACAACCCTGACACTTCTTTTTGTGGGGCTGTGAAATTAATAAACATTATCTTATTTATTGATAGTTATGAATTACAAATTTCTTTTTGTTTAAGTTGCAGCTTATAAAATTATTTTTGTTCTTAGGCTTTCATGAAAGTTGCGAGTTCGATTCCTGCGAGCGTTAGAAATTTTAATTTGTATTTATGTGTAAGATTGCGTTTAGTGTTAATATGTATAAAAAAATTAATTTACGATATCACCTAATATCTAATAATATATATATATATATATATATATATATATATATATATATATATATATCAAGTGATCAATGGGTCTTTTGGTGTAATGTTTATTTCAATAATTTTTTACTCTTAAACAATTAAACATACGAATTTGACAAAGTACATTTTGGAAAGGTTTTTTCATGCTCTTTCGATTGGAAATAAGTATTTTGAAAAAAAAAATTTTGACCAAAAAAAAATCAAAATTAAAAATAAATTTCAATTTTTGGGGGAGAGAGAACCGATTTTTTTTAAACGAAAGCTGAGGTTTCTTCCTAAAAGGACATATAAATGATAAAGTAGGACTTGAATGTTTAAACATTGAAAAAAATAGTTTTCTACTCGCCGGAGCGCTCAAACCCCGGTTTTTAGCTCCGTTTAGGAGAAAATTCTTTTTTTCAATGTTTAAGGTGAGATTCCACAGAAATTAAGGTTTTTTTAAAAAAATTTTTTATAGGTAGTAAAATAAATATTTGTTAGTTAAACTTTTTTTACAATAAAATACTTGTGTTACAGTAATAAAAACCATTTTTTATTTATTTTTTTAATGGAGTCTTAGAAAATGGCTGCCGAAAGTGGTCCCCTCTAAAAGTTGTTTACATTTTTTCTCTGCGACAATTAATCTAAAATAAAAAAGTCAAAAATTTTCCTAATCTATACCATTATGGCTATCGTGTAAACTAGAACAAAAAAAATTTATTGAAAAATAACCAAATGACAGACTTTTTAATTTTTCGACCATAATTTTGCAACTTAAATTGTTTATAACTTTTATAAATATTAATGAATCTTAAATATCCTAGTTTACACGAAAACTACACATTCAAGGAACATGCTGTCCAAATTGCAAGTTATTTCGTTGAAAATTGTAAAAATGAGAGTGTAAACAAGTTGAAAATGTGTAGTTTCGAGAAAAACACGTTTAAAGTTTGAAGGACCAAATATACAAAAATTTAACTTAAAGTTATATACATAACCTTTGATATGTAACAGTAGACATTTCTTATTACTTAAGAACTACTCTTTCAAGCGGTGCGAAAAGAAAAAATGTAAAATTTAAAACAAACAAATTGCAGTTAGGTAATTAATGAAAAAACATGAATTTTCGAGGTGGAAAGGTGATGTTATTCCTACTCTCCTGCTCGCGAGTCTATTCTTATCGCTTCAGACTATCTTCCCCGTATTTTTAGATAATCATACTAACCAAAAATTAAAAAAAATTAATTTCGGTATTCAAAAAAAAAAATCAGTGGAATCTCCCCTTAAACATTCTAGTCCCACTTAATCATTTATATGTCCTTTTAGGAAAAAACCTCAGCTTTCGTTTAAAAAAAAATCGGGTCTTTCTCCCCCAAAAATTGAAATTTATTTTTAATTTTGTTTTTTTTTGTCAAAAAAATTTTTTTTTCAAAATGCTTATTTCCAATCGAAAGAGCATGAAAAAACTTTTCCAAAATGTACTTTGTCAAATTTGTATGTTTAATTGTTTAAGAGTAAAAAATTATTGAAATAAGCATTGTACTGAAAAACACAAAAATTT
Source organism: Leptopilina myrica (nomen nudum) (assembly GCA_032872475.1). NCBI lineage: Eukaryota > Metazoa > Arthropoda > Insecta > Hymenoptera > Figitidae > Leptopilina > Leptopilina myrica (nomen nudum). The sequence continues at coordinate 33,182,740 of CM065459.1, read as the reverse complement.
AACCCCCTCCCCCTCAGAAAATATTGGACTAGGTAAAAAAATATTTTGGCGAAAAATTACTATCTATGAGTACTACAAAAGCCCCAAGTTTTGCTACGATCGGAGAAAAATTTTTCTCCACCTTGATCACTTGACATGGAATCGCTCATATATATATATATATGGGGCATTTCATGTCAAGTGATCAAGGTGGCGAAAAATTACTATCTATGAGTACTACAAAAGCCCCAAGTTTTGCTACGATTGGAGAAAAATTTTTCTCCACCTTGATCACTTGACATGGAATCGCTCATATATATATATGGGGCATTTCATGTCAAGTGATCAAGGTGGAGAAAAATTTTTCTCCAATCGTAGCAAAACTTGGGGCTTTTGTAGTACTCATAGATAGTAATTTTTCGTGAAAATATTTTTTTACCTAGTCCAATATTTTCCGAGGGGGAGGGGGTTAAATTTTTGTGTTTTTCAGTACAATGCTTATTTCAATAATTTTTTACTCTTAAACAATTAAACATACGAATTTGGCAAAGTACATTTTGGAAAGGTTTTTTCATGCTCTTTCGATTAGAAATAAGCATTTTGAAAAAAAAAAATTTTTGACCCAAAAAAATCAAAATTAAAAATAAATTTCAATTTTTGGGGGAGAAAGACCCAATTTTTTTTTTTTTTTTTTTTTAAACGAAAGCTGAGGTTTTTTTCTAAAAGGACATATAAATGGTAAAGTGGGACAAGAATGTTTAAACATTGAAAAAAAGAGTTTTAAGCTCCGTTTAGGAGAAAACTCTTTTTTTCAATGTTTAAACATTCTTGTCCCACTTTACCATTTATATGTCCTTTTAGAAAAAAACCTCAGCTTTCGTTTAAAAAAAAATCGGGTCTTTCTCCCCCAAAAATTGAAATTTATTTTTAATTTTGTTTTTTTTTGTTAAAAAAATTTTTTTTTCAAAATGCTTATTTCCAATCGAAAGAGCATGAAAAAACTTTTCCAAAATGTACTTTGTCAAATTTGTATGTTTAATTGTTTAAGAGTAAAAAATTATTGAAATAAGCATTGTACTGAAAAACACAAAAATTTAACCCCCTCCCCCTCAGAAAATATTGGACTAGGTAAAAAAATATTTTGGCGAAAAATTACTATCTATGAGTACTACAAAAGCCCCAAGTTTTGCTACGATCGGAGAAAAATTTTTCTCCACCTTGATCACTTGACATGGAATCGCTCATATATATATATATATGGGGCATTTCATGTCAAGTGATCAAGGTGGCGAAAAATTACTATCTATGAGTACTACAAAAGCCCCAAGTTTTGCTACGATTGGAGAAAAATTTTTCTCCACCTTGATCACTTGACATGGAATCGCTCATATATATATATGGGGCATTTCATGTCAAGTGATCAAGGTGGAGAAAAATTTTTCTCCAATCGTAGCAAAACTTGGGGCTTTTGTAGTACTCATAGATAGTAATTTTTCGTGAAAATATTTTTTTACCTAGTCCAATATTTTCCGAGGGGGAGGGGGTTAAATTTTTGTGTTTTTCAGTACAATGCTTATTTCAATAATTTTTTACTCTTAAACAATTAAACATACGAATTTGGCAAAGTACATTTTGGAAAGGTTTTTTCATGCTCTTTCGATTAGAAATAAGCATTTTGAAAAAAAAAAATTTTTGACCCAAAAAAATCAAAATTAAAAATAAATTTCAATTTTTGGGGGAGAAAGACCCAATTTTTTTTTTTTTTTTTTTTTAAACGAAAGCTGAGGTTTTTTTCTAAAAGGACATATAAATGGTAAAGTGGGACAAGAATGTTTAAACATTGAAAAAAAGAGTTTTAAGCTCCGTTTAGGAGAAAACTCTTTTTTTCAATGTTTAAACATTCTTGTCCCACTTTACCATTTATATGTCCTTTTAGAAAAAAACCTCAGCTTTCGTTTAAAAAAAAAAAAAAAAAAAATTGGGTCTTTCTCCCCCAAAAATTGAAATTTATTTTTAATTTTGATTTTTTTTGGTCAAAAAAATTTTTTTTTTTAAAATGCTTATTTCCAATCGAAAGAGCATGAAAAAACTTTTCCAAAATGTACTTTGTCAAATTTGTATGTTTAATTGTTTAAGAGTAAAAAATTATTGAAATAAGCATTGTACTGAAAAACACAAAAATTTAACCCCCTCCCCCTCAGAAAATATTGGACTAGGTAAAAAAATATTTTGGCGAAAAATTACTATCTATGAGTACTACAAAAGCCCCAAGTTTTGCTACGATTGGAGAAAAATTTTTCTCCACCTTGATCACTTGACATGGAATCGCTCATATATATATATATATGGGGCATTTCATGTCAAGTGATCAAGGTGGCGAAAAATTACTATCTATGAGTACTACAAAAGCCCCAAGTTTTGCTACGATTGGAGAAAAATTTTTCTCCACCTTGATCACTTGACATGGAATCGCTCATATATATATATGGGGCATTTCATGTCAAGTGATCAAGGTGGAGAAAAATTTTTCTCCAATCGTAGCAAAACTTGGGGCTTTTGTAGTACTCATAGATAGTAATTTTTCGTGAAAATATTTTTTTACCTAGTCCAATATTTTCCGAGGGGGAGGGGGTTAAATTTTTGTGTTTTTCAGTACAATGCTTATTTCAATAATTTTTTACTCTTAAACAATTAAACATACGAATTTGGCAAAGTACATTTTGGAAAGGTTTTTTCATGCTCTTTCGATTAGAAATAAGCATTTTGAAAAAAAAAAATTTTTGACCCAAAAAAATCAAAATTAAAAATAAATTTCAATTTTTGGGGGAGAAAGACCCAATTTTTTTTTTTTTTTTTTTTAAACGAAAGCTGAGGTTTTTTTCTAAAAGGACATATAAATGGTAAAGTGGGACAAGAATGTTTAAACATTGAAAAAAAGAGTTTTAAGCTCCGTTTAGGAGAAAACTCTTTTTTTCAATGTTTAAACATTCTTGTCCCACTTTACCATTTATATGTCCTTTTAGAAAAAAACCTCAGCTTTCGTTTAAAAAAAAAAAAAAAAAAAATTGGGTCTTTCTCCCCCAAAAATTGAAATTTATTTTTAATTTTGATTTTTTTGGGTCAAAATTTTTTTTTTTTCAAAATGCTTATTTCCAATCGAAAGAGCATGAAAAAACTTTTCCAAAATGTACTTTGTCAAATTTGTATGTTTAATTGTTTAAGAGTAAAAAATTATTGAAATAAACATTGCACCAAAAGACCCCTTGATCACTTGACGCGGAATCCCCCATATATATATATACTAGGGGGGCTTTGTTTGTCAATTTTTTACGTTTAGGTCTAAACTGCCCTCATAATTGATCTAAATTTTAAGGGGAGAAACTACAGGTCAACTTTTGACCTGTAGGTCAGAAAATCTTGTAACAGCGGCGGTGGCGATATTCTTTTATATTAAAGAAAAATATATATGGATCCATGTCAACCGGATCAGAGCTCTGAGCATAATTCAATGGGCTCAATCATAACGTGTAAGGTCTTAAAATGTTCATATAGAAGTACTCTATCAATTATGATCTGGCCTTTTTGAAATTTCAAAATTGTGGACAAGTTATGACACATTATATGACTGAAAAATAGAAAATGTATAATTAAAACATCATTTTAGAAGAAAAAAACGTTCCAATTGGAAATATACGGAACACCAACAGTGTTAGAGGTTTGACAAAATCAAAATATGTTGAAATTTTTCAAAATTTTGAGAAATACACGGAGAAAATTTTATTTGTAGCGGTTACAAAACTTTACTGTACTGCTAAGACAAAATTACCATTTTAGACCACTTTTGTTACAGCTACAGAGCAGTTCTACTATTTTTCAAAATAGATCTGCTTAAATTACAGAACGCATCTGTAACATGTCAAGAAGCCTTCTGTACTTTGCTTCCGAATTTAAGTTCTGTTCTTAGTAAGGTTCGAATGGTAAGCGATTACAGAACTAACTTGTAGCGTTGTTAAATGTGGTGCCTTAGTGGTGTGTTTACGTGTGCGCCTGACTTCAAAGTGTATAGTAATAACGTAATACGATAGTAAATCATATAGTAACTGTCTCTGGCCCTTGTGGTCCTCGTGTTCCTGTGAATAAAATTATCTCTAAAAATGTATTGTAACGAATAAAAATGTAAGTACGTCCCACAATAAATATTGTTAATAAATAATTAAATTATGTAGATAATTAAGTAATTTATCATGAAAGTAAATATTAGTCGAAATTTAGACTGGCTGTTCCTAACCTGTATTCCTAACCTAAAATATTGCAATAATTTTTTGTGCACTGAATACAAATTTATTATAGATTTTCTGCATACAATTATAATATAATGTAGAAAGCTTGATGATAAATTTTTTTACAGTGTGGCTTTTATAAAAAATGGTTATATCCCTTACTGTGAATTTTTTGGGTATCCATTTTTTTAATAATTAAAAAAATTATTTTTTTACAGAATTTTCCAAATAAAAATGAACAAAGTGTAATTGACATTCCTGATGAGAATAATAATTTAATTTGATTTGACTGATTTCAATCTGCAAGAAAAGGTATCTATATATCTATTTGATTTTAATTTAATTAATTTAAAGTAAAAAATAATTGAAAAAACGAAGGTAATTTTTATTCTTTTTTCAGGATTTTGCATTCGACATTTCTTTCACTGGTGTTGCAACTTTATGAAGTGTTACTAGTGAAATTAATAGTAAGACGAAAGAATTTTGTAAAAGGAATTTTGTCATCGAAAAAACTCTAAATGTAATTTGGAAATTTTAATTAATTTAATTTTTATCACATTTACATAAATTACATAGGGTAGAGTGGGGTAAAAAAGCCACATTTTTACTTTTTATGCTGTAAAACGTGTATTTAAATTTTTTTTCTCAAAGGACAACGCACAAAATGTACAGAAATTGGGTTTTGGCCAAATTGGTTGAAACTTCAGGAAGATGTTCTTTGAGATGTTCTGAACAAATTATGTATGAATTAATTTGACCCTGAAATAATATTTTTTGAGTTACAGTGGATAAAAGTGAGGAAAATATAAAAACGTAAATTACTCACATTCTAGACATTCTGAGGTGCTTTTGTGTAACTTTAGTCATCTGATTAACTTTGAGTATCAGTGAAGTTTACTCGAAGTAAGAATGACAGTGCAGGATGAGTAAGAGTAAAATAAATGCGATTTAAGAGTGAAATAAACGTCAGAATGACTAGATAGTAATGTAAGATTTAGATAATAGTGAATAAAAGAAAAATGTGATTAACTTTTAGTGTCAGTAAAGCTTATTTGTATAAAGAATGACAATGAAGAAAGAGTGAGAGTTAATTAAGTGTATAATTACGAGGTAAGAGGGAATTAAACGTCACATTGACAGAATAGTAATGTAAGATTAGGATAGATGTTACAAAATAAGAAATCAGATGATATTTTAGTGACAGTATATAATTAAGATGTAAGAGTGTTTGATATTAATGTGAAGTGAAGTTACAGAATAAAACTTCTGTTATTGTCGTAAATAAGAAAATGTCCTAAACTATCCTGTCATTCTGACGTTTACTTTACTCTTAAATCGCATTTATTTTACTCTTACTTATTCTTTAATGTCATTTTTACTTCGAATAAACTTAACTGATACTCAAAGTTAATCAGATGAGTAAACCCGTGTAGAAATTAATAGTGGAAGTTTGGATCCATCCTCGCTCCACCCCTGGAAATGTTATAGTCATCTAGCGCCATCCATGGAGCGATTCGATTCCGCTAGATTGAAACATAACCTCCAATTTCTCCGGCATAAAGTGTCAAAACGTGAAAAATATGTTAAATTCTTTGATTTTTATCGCATAAATCGTAGTTTATTCTATATTTTTTAAAATTAGATGTTAAAAGTTTCCATAAATAAATATATATTTTCTATATAAATATTGTTTTTTAATGCATCTTCGACTTTTTCTACATTACATAATAAGCATATTTCATTCGTGGATTTGTTATATTTCCCAATTTCTAGAAATACCTATGAGGTAAAAAATCACAATTGTATGCATTTTTTCTTTTCGTATTTGACCCAAAGAAAAATTCGGTTCAATAAAAAATAGTTAAGACGATTGAATGTTATATTTTTTAAAAATAAAAATTCAATCAAAGGATAATTCGGTTAGGTAAATATTCTGCATGACGAAAATTTGATTATATAAAAATTCAGGTTGGTAATATTTTGGGCGAATGACAATTTTGTTAAATAAAAATTCGGGCTAGTAAAATTTCGATCGGACGCAAATTTGTCTTAATAAAAATTCAGCTAAAGAAAATTTTGGTTAAAAAATTTTTTCTGCTGCAACAACTAACCTTAAAAATTCTACTTTTTTTGTAAATTGTTAACTTTGAAATTACTTGAATTAATTGAATAATTAATAAACCAATAAATATGTTCTACATTTATAGTAGAAATATATTATTCTATTTTTGTATATACACATATATAAACAATTTAAACACACTTTTTGTAAAAAAAAATTCTTCTCCGATCAGCTGGCCGTATTTCTTTTTTGTTAATATTATGGAATAAATAAATAGAAATAAAATTGATAAATGCATAAACATCATTACGTTGATATTCGACGATTCATTTTTTAACTTCTCAAATCAAATAACATGGTTAATTTTTCAATTCGCGAAAGAAAAAGTTTTGACAGATGAAGTTATGTTTGCAATCTCGCACTGCGAGCCGATTGCGAGGACGGCGCGAGACGACAAAGGTGTTTGAAATGCTAGTAGCGCCATTACAGTGCAATGGAACACTAGCGTGGTTCCTGCCTAGCTCCACGAAATTTTTCTACACGGAAAGTTACACAAAACCACCTCAGAATGACTAAAATGTGAGTACTTTACGTTATTATATTTTCCTCACTTTTACCCTCTGTAACTCGAAAAATATTCTTTTAGGGGCAAATTGACCAATACATAATTTGTTCAGAACATCTCAAAGAACATCTTCCTAAAGTTTCAACCAATTTGGCCGAAAGCCAATTTCTCTACATTTTGTGCGTTGTCCTTTCCAATTGTTATTGAATGTTTAGTTATTAAGCTTGAAAATTCTTGACGGAAATATTTTTTATCTCATAAAAGGATTAAGTTATAAGAGTTTTTTAAAGCATGGTAAGTGGCTTTTTTGCACCACCTGGTGGGGTGAAAAAACCACCCTACGATTTTAGCAAAACGCATGTTATCAATTTAGGTATTGTATAGTTTTCCTTTATTTATTTGACAAATAGTCTTAATTGACAAATATTTTAATAATTATGAAAGAGATTTTAGCAAAAAAAATTGAAAATTATATTAAGTTTACCTGTTTTCGATTTGCACTTCCAATTTTTTGTACCTTTTTTAGAAGTTCTCTTTAAGTTTCACCACAGATAACATATTTCGTTGCAATCGTTTATTCATTGTTTATGTTTTTAATGCACTTTGAACTACTTTTTCGTCGTGTTTAATTAATTTTATTAAATAAACACGACAAATTTTGTAAAATAAGAAGGTTAGTTCAAATAGAAAACAAGTGAATTTCACAAAAAATTCAATGGATTTTTTGTCCTGGCTTTTTTACACACAAGACCAGTTATTAAAAAAGCAAAATAAATTTTTAATTCAGTTTAATTTCCAAAAATCAACATTGTATACGTTTTCGGTATACTTTTCTCCTCATGTACAAAAAATTACTTTTATTATTCGTTCACGTAATCAGATTGTAATATGTTTGAAAAGTTCACCAAAATGTTTTCAAAACAGCAACAAAAATTAAAATTACAATAAAATCAATATTAATCTAGGTACAACATTCAAACTAGATTTAAAAGTTGCGTATTACCTAATAGTATTTATATTCTAAACAGCTGATAAATCGGCTTAATAGTTTTTAAATAAAACTCAAATGTCTTTTTTACACCATGGCTTTTTTACCCCACTCTACCCTAATTATTCATATTAATTTCATTTATTTTTTTGTATTTTATAGACAATCGTAGAACTTTAAAAAAAAATTATCTTCTGGCATTACAAACGTTTTAAACGTTTACAGAAAAAATGGATATTTAAATTCAAGTGCTCGAACTGCATTAGCTCATATTATAATAGAAGCTGAGAAAGATAAATCTTTTAAAAAATTAAAAGTGGCAGAAATTTTGGATTCTTGGACGAACGTATTACATTTTAATAAGATTGTTATTCAAAGTTTAAGGAAAAGTTAAATTAAAATGAAATATTTTTTCTTTCTTAAAGTTTTTCAAAAAAAATAATAATTTTATATTAGGATACATTCTTCTAAATTTGAAAAGTGGGCTAGTGAAATTTAAGCGTATTTCACTCAGGAAAAAGCTGCAACATATTTCACTCCTTTTACCTCAGAAAAAGGGAAACGATGCCCTGCATTAAAACTTTAATAATTACAACTAAATAGAAATTTCTTCATACAAATGTGTGGGTAAGTGTGAAGAAAATAATTTTTATTTTTTACTTTATGAAATCAGAATTACAATTCTGTTCCGTTATGATTACAGAACTGTTTGTGAATGGGGCACACCTGCGCTTTTTTTGCGCAATATGACGGACTATTTTTTGTTTAAATGGACCAATTTACTCTAAACTTGTTACTCGGGGCTTTTTTGGTGTCGCTGATTAGAAATATGAACTCAATATTCAAAAATACAAAATGTCAAACTTTTTTTTAAATGGCCCAATTTACTCGAAACTTGTCAAAAAAGTTCTATAGAATGATTCTATAGAATGACTCTATAGAGCATTCTATAGAGTATTCTATAGTGAATTCTATAGAATATTCTATAAAAATTTTGTAGAATTTGTGTAAAAATATGTTTTTCAATTTCTATATGAATTCTATAAACTATAATATTTCTAGTCAAAGTCTATAGAATTCGTACGGAAATTCTCAAAAAATATTTCTTTTTACAAATTCTATAAAATATTCTATAGAATACTCTATAGAATACTCTATAGAATTCGCTATAGAATTCTCCATAGAATGACTATCCCGTGTGGAAAAATTTTATGGAAGTCTGGTGTCTACGAAGAGACTAGACAGTTATAGTGTAGCCCGTTTAATCCAGCCTGTCTAGCTATCGGCTAAGGAGCAGCTTAATAAACCTCGTTGAGTCCGTCTATCTAGACGGTCTTTTCAAGCTCAGAGCAGTGACTTGCAAGACGCAATAAGTTATGACAGTTTACAGTTGGCGTAATATATTAAAGTATGAAGTTTATGTCTGTCAAATGCTGCGTAACATAAAAAAACATGTAAAACTTAACATTTAAAAAATTAAAGTTTCCTGTAGAGGATCCTGCAAGTGTTCCTGTACAGTACCCTTGCAGGAACATTTAATAGCTAAAGTCCCTGCATCGGAAACTGCACAGGATCCCAAGAGGATCCTGTACGGGGATTTTAAGCTGAGTTTTTAACTTCCAGATTATTGTTAATGCAAGATCTTACAAGTGATTTGACAAAGGAAACTGCCCAAGATGCTATGTTGTTGTTTGTTTCAGTACAAAGGATAACACGCTTGATCTTATTAAGGTTCATTAGGGAACCCTGGGTAGTAGTGTTCTTATGTACGAACTTGCAAAGGATATTACGAATATTCCTGGAACAGGATCCTGTATAAGATCCTTCGCAGGGATTTTTAACAGGGATATCACAATCCAATTATGTTGTTAATTTCCTTGTTTTTAAATAGTGGAGGTAAGTATCGTATTGTAATTACAAAACATAACCTAAAAAAATTGACAAAATGAAAAAGTAAAATTATCCGTGTGGAAAAATAAAGAATAAGACACCTAAGTCAAATATGTCCGTCTTGTACGGTGTTATTAAGACCGACTAGATTTGGTCTAGGATGTTATATGCGCATGCGTCGATGTGTGCCCAGCTGTTAAGTAACATGGCGCCTAATGGCATCGCGTTGTTTGGCGTCGTTAGATCAGTCAGCGTATGATACATTTTCTTTGTGATTTTTAGTATTCGTTGTGGTTTCTGTTTTATGTGAATAATAATGTGCTGGGTCGTTGTTGTTTTCTGTATAAATTCATTTTAAATGTGCACCGAAAAAAATAGATTTTAATGTGTTTCTATGAGTTTTGATTACTCGGTTGAAGCTAGCAGTCGTACTCAGCATCAATGTTTAGGCGTCATCTATCAATATGCATCTCCTTCAAATTTAGTAATACTTAATAATTTAAAAAACCATCGAGTACTGTTGTTTGAGAATCAATATCCTTGGTCTAGAAAGACGTTAGGCGGTCTCTTAAGCGCTTGGTCAGCGCCCTAAAATTTTTCCACACGGGATAGAATGACTTCTATAGAATGACTCTATAGAACTTTTTTGACTGGGAATCTGGAGATTTTAACACTTTTCCGGAGATCTAGAAATAGGATAAAACCCAGAAGAAATCTATAGAGTTGGCAACGCTGCTTTAGAAAGTTAAGATGCTGATCCAAATCCAGAAAATCTAACTAGTGAGCAGATTAATACTATGAAAAGGACGGAATTTGTCAACACTCAAAGAGGACCTGGTTTAAAATTACGATTAAATTTCTTGGGACCTTACAAATACTTCTGCAACGTCAATGCCGTTGATATAGTCAAACACTTAAACTTTTCGCAACGTGAGACGATTGCTGTCTGCGCATGAGCAGACCGTACGCAGGACACATTGACACCACCATGGGGAAATACACATTTTGTTTTAGAATGAAACTTAGTTGTTTTCTCATGATTTCAGCTATGTTAGATATAGTTACCTAATTCAACACTGCTATTTACCATTATCATAAAGAAGATGTAAATTTATATTATACTGGCGATTTTCTGCAAACTGTGATATTAATGTCCCTAACGAGTTTTAACTGCATATTAATTAATTAATGATCTTCTTCAAATAAATTATATTTGGTACTCACTATTCGAAGTGGACCCACAAGGAAAAGTTGTTTATCATCGTAATTTCAAACCTAGTCCTTTTCTTAACTTTCTAAAGCAGCGTTGCCAACCCTATAGATTTCTTCGGATTTTTATCATATTCCTGGATCTCCGGAGAAGTGTTAAAATCTCCGGATTAACAAGTTTCGACTAAATTGGGCCATATAAATAAATAATCTGCTATTTTGTATTTTTGTAAATTGCGTTCATATTTGTAATCATAGACCCCAAAAACACCGAGTAACAAATTTCGAGTAAATTGGGCCATTTAAACCAAAAATAATCTGCCATATTGGATCCGCCATTTTGTATTTCTAAAAATTTGGTAAAAGTTCAACATATTTTGATTTTCGGAACCTCCAACACTGTTGATAATCCGTGTAATGCCGATTGGAACGTTTTTTTACTTCTTAAAGATGTTTTAATTAGATATTTTCTACTTTTCAGACGTACAATTTGTCATAACTTGTCCATTATTTTGAATTTTCAAAAAGGACAAATCGTAATTGATAGAGTACTTCAATACGAACATTTTAATACCATACATTTTGAGGGCAGTTTTGACTTAAACGTCAAAACTTGACAAACAATTCCCGCTACCCTTAAAATTTAGGTCAATTTTGAGGGCAGTATTGACCTAAACGTCTAAAGTTGACAAACAATTCATGCTTCCCTCAAAATTTAGGTCAATTTTATGGTCAGTTTTGACCTAGACATCAGAATTTGACAAACAATTTCCGCTTCCCTCAAAGTTTAGGTCAATTTTGAGGGCAGTATTGACCTAAACGTCTAAAGTTGACAAACAATTCATGCTTCCCTCAAAATTTAGGTCAATTTTATGGTCAGTTTTGACCTAGACATCAGAATTTGACAAACAATTTCCGCTTCCCTCAAAGTTTAGGTCAATTTTGAGGGCAGTATTGACCTAAACGTCTAAAGTTGACAAACAATTTCCGCTTCCCTCAAAATGTAGGTCAATATATATATATGTACAAAGGTAAATACCATTACTACAAAACAGTAAATTCTCCGAGTTTTAATTTTTTCAAGAAGTCGAAATTTCAATATTCGGTATTATACATAAAATCAGTCCATCCTTAGTAAGCCTCGATCTAAGGATAAGGCTAATTACATCCAAGAGATCGCCTAGTATCTTGGAGTCTCGTTTAAGATACCTCTATTCGGAGCACCGTCATGGGGACGGGGCGTCCAGAAGACGGGCCCCTTCTGTAACAAAACCGCTCCCGAGCTTTACGAGAGCTACGTTATGCCCAACGATAGTCGTCCACCGTCGACCCCACCCTTCGGAGGAACCGGAAGTATTTGGTAACCCTGGTATCATTCATCCTTGGGCACGAGTTCATCATGGGCTGGGTGTCAAGACTCGCGCCTCAATTGCCATGGCACAGCCAAACGAACTATGGAAGGGATTCTTCTTGGTCAGACTCCCTCTATCAGGAAATCTTCAGAACGAACCAGCGGTTAAGCCTCTGTTCATCCCGTCTCTTCCGAAACAAGGTCTTGAAACCCCTAGGAAGAAATGTGTGAGTATACACCTGCAAAATCTGGTATCTCACTCGTGCCTTAAAATGGGTTGCTTTAAGTGTTTAAACTTTGAGATGCAGTGCTAAATGTGTGAGACATTTTGTAACGTCTTAAAATGAAACAAATATATGTTTCAAATATGTGTACACAAGTCATCTATGTGATTTAAATATAGTGAAACGATGGGCTATGTATTAATATTTAGATAATTAAAATACGTCACTCACACAGTCATCGTAGTCGCGCCTTACCGTCGCGACAGAGCGAAACTATATACCTCGCTGCACGATCTTAGATAGTCAGTTCGTTTACCGCCTTGGCTCGAGAAACTCTTCGGGCCTAACAGGTACAACTCACTTTGGGCATTAGACTCAGACAGTGGAAAGTTGACAAATACGTCTAGTTTAATTCATTTCCTTTCCTAGTTATTCATATTCACTCGTTACTACATACGGCAAGAATTTCAGCAGCATCTGGAATTTGAATAAAATCCCGTTATCGAAAATTCAAACTGAAACGTGTAATTACTTGTTACTAAAATGTTATGCGAACAAAGTGTCTACTTAATTACACGAGAACCGATTAAACAAGAATTAATATAATTTATTTAAATTAATTTATAATGTTAACTAAAGTATTTCTTTCGACGAGAAACAATTGTTAATTTAATTTTTATACTATATTATGTTTCACTATTCGTATATTTATACTTTTGTTTTCTTATATTTCTTATTTAATTTGTTTGTTAAATTTTTTTTTTGATTTACAATATATTCACTTTCAAAGGTTTAAATTTGGACTCGTTACTGACTACTCCTCTTCTCAAATTCACAGCAGAAATTATAATTACGTAATGATCAACCAAATATTTAGTAATTATTAATTAAAGGAACAATGATAGGTACCTGGACTCCATCCGGCAAGCGAATTTCTTAGCAAATAAAAATAATATCATTACAATGGAAACAAATCGTCTCAAAATGAGATACTTGATTTTGCAGTGCATGTGTCGTGTGCATATGTGTGAGTATACATGAGTATTTGTATGTATGTGAGTATACATGTGTATGTATGGAGTGTATACGTCTGAGTGTACATGTGTAAGTATTTAATGTATATGTATATGTGTTATACATGTGTATGTGTTTTGTGTATTTATGTGAGTATTCATGCGTATGTGTTGTGTGTATATGTGTGAGTAGATATGTGTTTGTATTGATAACTTTAGCCTACCCTAAAGCGATCGAAGGCTTTACAAAAAGTTTTGTATTTGGTTTACTATTGAAGTTTCAAAATTCAAAAAAATATTTTTTGAAAGCTCATTTCGTCATCTTCAACATTACATAAAATCGAAATTAAAAAAATAATTTTGTTAATAAGTAAATAATGTTATTGCAAAAAAAATTTTCCGTTTTTTTTTTTTAATGTGATACAATTTCATTGGAAATCATTAGAATTTAATGCCAGACATATCAATTAAAAGCTAGTTTTATCACCTTTAAAACGCGTTTTCTACATTTTTTTACGATAATTTTTAAGAAAAATATGATCCTTTGTTTAAAAAAATAACCATTTTTAAAATTTTAGATGTCTCAAAAACAATTACTTTAGGAAAAAAATTTTTAGAACATAAATTGTTTCTTTTTGTGTACAGAATTTAAAAAAATTATTTAAAAAATTTTGTTTAAAATTTTTTTTTACATTTTTCAGATTTTTAAGTTTTTAGTGTAAAAACTCACTTTTAACACTCACTATAACAAGCAAACATATTTTTCTTTGTAGGGGAGACTGGGGCGAAAAGTTAAACAGCCAAAACCGTTAAAATTCATTATCTTTCGAACGGGAATAGTTAGAGCATTGTAATTTTAATTATAGAAGGGTATTATCACCCTAAATAAATGTACGGAGTTGTGTGCAATTCTGTTAATTTTTATGGTGTCTATATTGAAAGTTTTTTTTCAACCTACTTTTGAAAATTTTTTCGAAAAAGAAAATATCAACTTTTAAGTATATTTTTTGCATTTATCCTCACCGCGATTTTTTTACTTGATTATTTGAGTCCCCTGAAGAGATACCTAAAGGTATTTGCTAAATATCTTTAGTCAGATTTTTTATATTTGTTGTTAAAGCCAAAAACGCACCCTGGGGCGAAAAGTTTACGTATACTTTAACTTATCTAATACTTATCACCTATCAGAAAATAGTTTTAGTAGACTAAAAATAGAATTTAACTTTTCGCCCCAGCATGGGGCGAAAAGTTAAAAAAAACAAAATTTTCAAAAAAGGAAAAAACATGTATTTTATGCGAAAATATCAGGAACTTTTTTATTGAAAGTTGTAGAGGACAAGTTGCCCTACAATATTGATATACAAATATTTGCATCTAAGCGGATTATATTGCCAAAAAAAATCATTTATGCAAAATTTAACTTTTCGCCCCAGTCTCCCCTATTTATTCAATTTTTCCAAATATTTTAACTCTCCAATCATTTAAAGTTTTGATACAATTTATGTGCTTTCAAACAATAAAATAAATAAATTTATCAGAACTTATTTAATAGATTGGCGAGATAAAATTATTTAAAAAATTGAATAAATACGAAGAAAAATATGTTTGCTTGCTATAGTGAATGTAAAAAGCGAGTTTCTATACAAAAAACTTAAAAATCTAAAAAAAAAATTTAATAATTTTTTGTAATTCTATATACAAAAAAGGAACAATTTATGTTTTTAAATTTTTTTCCTAAAGTAATTGCTTTTGAGATATCAACAATTAAAAAAAATGACTAATTTTTTAAACAGAGGATCATATTTTTCTTAAAAATTAACGTATAAAAATTTTTAAAAATGTGATTTAAAGGTCATAAAACAACCTTTCAAATGATATGTCTGGCATTAAATTGTGGTGATTTCCAATGAAACTGTATTACATTAGAAAAAAAACGGAAAATTTTATTTTGCAATAACATTATTTACTCATTAATAAAATTATTTTTTAATTTCGATTTTAGGTAATGTTAAAGCTGAGAAAATGAGCTTTCAAATAATATTTTTTAAGCTTTGTAACTTCAATAGTTAACAAAATACAAAACTTTTTGTAAAGCCTTCAATCGCTGTAGGGTGGGCAAAAGTTATTGAGCGGCACTGTTTCTCGCTAACCGATTAAGATTTCTAAACTCATTTGGTCTTAAATTAAACATGAGAATTTAATAATCGCACCTGTGTAAGTTTTAAATTTTTTGTGCAATTTTTAAAAAGTATGCAGCGCTTGAAAAAATGTCAAAAAAATCACGCAAAAAATAGTTTGTTCAAATTGACTAAAGTAGGTTTGGTTGAAGAAAGTTCGATTAATTGAAACAAAGGACAGGTTGTCTCAACCGAACTAGTTCAGTTATAAAAATCAAAATGTTTCGGTTATATGGAAACCAAACACATTCATTTGTTACTTTATAAACGTTACTTCATGTATGTTTTTAAATTCTAAACTGCCACTGCAGTTAACAGAAAAATCACTTATATCAAGAATATACGTTTTTGACAGTTTACCCTTCACAGTTTATAAACTCAAAATATTTTAATAAATAAATGTTCTTAATTACTTGACTTAATTTATGTTTCTTTTATTACTAAAATTATTTTATTACAATGCTTGACTGTTATCTATTTACTTCTGAAAAGCTAAGTATAAAAAATTATTATTTATAAGTTTTTATTTTTTTTATCATATTCATTTATTATAAAAATGAAAATTTATCTCAAAATTGCAATATTAATTTAGATGATTTGCTTGACTCATGTCAATGTCTCTTTGATAACGCATTTTTTAAATTTAATAATAAATACTATCAGCAACTTTATGGTACACCAATGGGTTCATCAATTTCTGGCCTTTTTGCTGATATTGTTATGGAAGATTTTGAAACTTATTGTAATGACCAATTATTCTTTAAACCTCTCTTTTTCTTCAGATATGTTGATGATATTATTACCTGCATACCGAAAGAAAAAATTGACGAAATGCTTGATACTTTTCATAATTACGACAAAAGATTGCAATTTACTTTGAAACACAAAATAATTTTTATAATAACTAATACAAACGAGTGAAAAAATCATATTACCATTTATACTTATTTATGATTCTTGTCATTCACAATAGACCCTTAATTTTGAAACCTTTCAAAATTTTTATGATATAAAAAAGGAGAAAAGGCATTTACTATTATTTGTAATTATAATAACCAAGATTCTTTAACCTATTTTTAAATTAATACCTAATTCAAATAAAAAATTAAAACATAAAAATTGAGTTCGGTTTTAGAATAACTATTAGTTTAATTAATGAAACCGAACTAAATGGAACCGAATTTGTTTGGTTGCTAGAAACCAAGTGTTCGGTCAGACCTATTTTAATGAGAGAGTTCGGTTGTACCAAACAAATTTTCTGTTGAACCAACTAAACATTTTTTTGCGTGATTTTACTTTTTATATTTTTTGTCAAATTTGTCGATTGCTGCAATCTTTTTATAAATTATTAAAATTTTCAGTTAAATATTATTAATCGTAGAATTTAATAATATTTCGAATGGTATATTTTTTTATTTTCTGACATTTGTATTTATAAAAAAATTGTGTTTAAATTTTGAAATTTAATACAATTTTCTTACTAAAATTTAAAACACATTTCTCTAAAATTTTCAAAATATTTTTTGAAAGTTTATACAGATTGTTTCAATGAAATTTTAAACAAACCTGTATGAAATTTTAAAGAAAACTGTATAAAATTTTAAATAAAACTGTATTAAATTCTAAACATTTTTATTCGGCATAAATAAAACATATATTTGAGCCAAATAAAATTTCATATGAACTATATAAAACTTATTTGAAACAAATAAAGGATCTATACCCTGTTCGACGAAAGAATGCCGGCGTAAAAAGACGAATTTTCGTTCATTTCGCGCAGATATTAAAGAAATTGTTACTTTTCGCTAAATCTTGGAATTCGGACGGCCCGTTTAAAAAAAAAATTGTGGCCAAGCCTTTTTCAATAATTTGAATCTCTCGACTCAATGTTTAACTCTCGATCAATACATGTCTTGAAAACCCGCCATGTTTATGACAGTGGTAATAAAGGAAAAAATAGAGGCAATAAAATATAAAAAATGTTTAAATATTACAATAAATAAATTTGTAATTATATATTTGTAAACTATTAATTTTGCGACAATTAAGTTGATATATAATTTATTTTCCAACTATAAAATTGAATATTCTCTTTTGTAAATAACATATAAGACAAAAAGTGAAAAATTAAATGTTTTAAAAGTGTATAGGGTAGACCGGGGCGTAATGGATCACTTTTCACTTTTTGTTGCTTAACTTCGTCATTCTTGCTTAAATAAAAATTTCATTATGTAGAAAACTTAGCCTAACATCTAAGCTTTCAATTTAAAAAAGTGCGCCCTAATATAACTTATACTTTTTTTTCTAGAACAAGGTTTTTGTAGAAATACAAGGTGAGGAATTTCGCCTCGGGCCGGGGCGTAATTTTCATGTAATTTTCAAATTTTAAAAAGTTGTAGCGAAATGCAAAATCCATTTACTTAAAAAATCTATTCTCCAGTTATTTTTTTATAAAATGTTATCATTGATACTTATCAATATATAAATTACAAGAAATTAAACTTGATAGGATTATTAAAGCTCAAAACCTGATATAAAAAAATTTTTACCAGTAATTTTGAAAAAGATATATGTAACAAAAAATCAAAATTTTCAAAAATTTAATTTCAAGCGTCAAAATCACTTTTCCTATCATATTTTTAACAATAATAAATAAATAACAATGAAACTTGGCACAAACTAACAGTGTACCAAGTACATTATTTTGATCAAAAAAACGAAATTAATCTGATTTACCACTTTTGAATAAATTTAAGTGATCCATTATGCCCTTGATCCTTTAAGCCCCGGTCTCCCCTACATATTTTAAATGATTAATACATTTTTTAATAAATTTTTAAAAATTTGAAGTTGTTTTGTAATATAATTTAAAATAAAAATTGTTTACCTTCATAAACATGGGATGCTAGAACATGTATCAAGAAAGAATTTGTTTTCAGAGGATTAAAATGTAAGTGTTCAGTTATCAAGCATAATTTTTAATGGTTATAGGACTTTCCGAAAACATTATTTTTAGGGTTTCGTGGCCAAGGGCCCTTATAGCGAGACTTCGGTGTCCGTCCGTAGTTTTTAAGTCTTAAATATTATAGTGAGACTTCGGTATAAGAAGGTCTTAAGTCCTAAGTCTTATGTCTTACGTCTTTGGTATAAGAAGGTCTTATGTCTTACGTCTTTGGTATGAGTAGGTCTTAAGTCCTAAGTCTTACGTCTTAAACCTTACGTCTTAACAACCGTTGCTATGTTAATATTTATCATAATAGCCGTTGCCATGGCAACCGTTGCTATGTTAATGTTTGTCACAACAACCGTTGCCAAGGCAACCACTGCTATGTTAATATTTGCCACGAAACCCTAAGGTGTAGGCGCATTGCGCCTGCTTCTCTGCCTGATTTAAAAATTTTCTCCACCCTTTAAGCAAAAAAACTGTACATCAGAAAGCATTCTCTCGTGGAATAGAGTATCACGAAAAAAAGGTTTGGTTGAAACAAACGAAAATTCGTTTTGGCCAACCGAACTGGATGGTTGACTATGGACTGACCAAACTCAGCGTTTACTGTGACCAAACTAGTTTGGTTCCACGCAGTTACGTTCACACAACCAAACTGTTCGTTTGGAAATACCATTTGAAGTTAGGTTATATGAAACAAATAATTTGGTTAAAACCACTCTACTTATAAATATTTTTTTGTTTGAAAAATAAAGAAAATGTAAAATTTAATTGTTTTTAGCAAAAAGTAAAAATTCTGCAATTAGAAGAAAAAAAATTTTATTTAAAAAAAATTTTATTTACTTTCTTTATAAAATACATCTCAGGCTAACATATTTCTTTCCATTCATAGAAATATTTTTTAAACATCCAACAGGATTTAATAGATTATTTATCAAAATATATTGATAAATACTGCTAATTTTAATTTCGTATATCCTTAGATCGTCATCGAAACCATAAATTATTAAATTTAAGCAAACCAGACACATTTCCTGTCCATTTGTCAATATATTTTTCAAATCTACATTTTTAAGGAGCTTTTTATAATTTATTTCACGTAATCACTTTTGAGATAATAATTTTTAATAATTTTTATTTATTTAATTTTGGGTTTGTTAAAAATAAATTAATTCCCACTTAATGCACGAAACCACTATTTTAAAAACTAACATTTATTTTTTAAAAACACTTATCACTGGACTGAGAAATTATATTTTTCTACGACACTTTGCTTTAGAACCAAAGACTTCAAACGAAAACGAGATACTGCGAAATAACAGAAAATTTGAAAGATTCACACTAGTTGAAATGCCTTCTATATTTTCCGATATTTTACGAAAAGAGCCGATGTTAAAAACTATTTTAAAAAAAGGTACCGAAGTTATTTGAAAATTGGTAAGGGGACTTGAATTTTCCTTCTCAGAGAGGATCCTATTCATGGTCCAACATGTGGTTTCCAAATGACGAAACGACAATAAATTCTATTCCAATATTTTTTCTGCATTCTTTGTAGGATGAAAAAATTTCGTATCTGACAAAAGATTTTTAGAAACTTGTCTTAAATGAAATTTTAAAAATTTCATAATATTAAAAACTTACTGCAATTATTATTAACAATCTAAAATTTTTTGTTTTAATGAAGTAAACTTTCAATTTAATTTATAGTAAAAAAAACTAAAGTACTAAATTTTTTATTTTTATTAATTGTTAATAGATAATAGATTTTCCTTTTAATAGAATACTTGATTTTTATTAATATTGCTTTTTCATGAAAAACGAACCTGTTAGGTAACAATCCATTATTATTGTATGAAAAGTTATAGATATTTTACAATTGTTACATTTTAATAAACCTCAGTTTATTTGTATTTTAAAAGAAAGTTTATGTAGCATTACAATAATGCATCATTATTGTTAACGTAATTATTAAAAACTTTAATTTTAATTGAAACAAAATGTTTTAGTGTTTTAATTTTTTTTAAATAAAGAAATAACTATATATATATATAAAGTATTTTCTTTATTTAAAAAAATTTTAAGTGCTGCAACAACAAACAATCGAATTTCTTAATTCTGTATAACAAATAACAAGTCCGGAAATGTTTTAAGTTCGCATTTGAAAAAGTGGGAATTGTCACAATTCGGTCACTGTAACCCGAGAGTTTGGTTCAAACAACCAATTCTGCCTTAACCAAACGGTTCAGGTTGATACAACCAAACTGCGTAGGTTGAAATAACCATACCCTTTGTTTCTAATAACCTATATAGCATCAACCATACTCAGTTTGGTTATTGGAAACTAACCATTTTTTCCGTGTAGTTGGTTCTGAGCCAAATCCACCATTTCTCTATGTGTAAGTAAGTTGAAAAAATAGCATTTTTTGTAAAACGTGGGAATATATATATATATATATATATATTTTTTAAATGTAAAAAGATTTTTCTCTTTTTCGTAAGCTCTAATTGCAAAATCTTTAACGTAAATAAAATAGTGAATTTTAAATAAGACAAAAATTACAAATTATAATTATTTTTTACATAATATAATATAATATTTAACATAATATAATATTTAATAGTATTTAATAGTAATATTTTAGATATATATTTTTATTTTAAGAATGCATTATCTTAAATAAAATCATATCTTTATCAAAACGTATTAGAAAATTGAATTATCATTTAATTCTAATTTATAGACAGAATAATTAATTTCTTCCATTTTACATATACAATGTAATATACTTTTTTAGACAGGAAGCGTATAAAAAAATTTACTCATGAATATGAAAGTCTGACAGTTTTTTTCTTCTATCACAGGAAAAAAGTCATAGTATTTTTAATTATGACAAAAAATATCTACCTCCATTCTCACAAGTTATTATATATACAATATATACATACAATCACATAATTTTTGTTCATTAAAGTCAAATAAAAGGCGTAAATTATTAGAATATTAGTAGTGGGCTTGAACACACGGGGTAGCAATGGGCGCTCTTGATTAGATTTAAGCTTTTGTAGGTTGCGGACATCGTAAAAGAATGGTTTTGTACGTAAGTAGGTAGGTATCTTAATAGCCTAGCTTGTGTGCGATGGATTGTAACACTTCCTATAAACCACGTATGAGTACTGGAGCGTGCTGTAGGCGTGGCGATTGATGGATAAACTGTTTTCAGGCTTCACCAATAGAAAAAGACTCTCTCTACCGTGGTCTTTACATGCCACACCTATTCTCAGAGTGAATAATTTAAATTTCTCCCTTCGCCTCCTCACACCCTAACTTAGGATTAGTCAATTAAACAATTTATAATATTGAAAAATATTTTTGACCTTTTTTCAAACTGAATGATATTCTTTAAAAACTGGGAAATAATATTTGTTGTATTTTAAGTGATAAATGGAAAAAGAAAGTTTTTTCCCGGTTAAAGGTGATGTGACAGATTTTGTAATTGTCGAGCAGTTACACAAAACTGCATGCATGGTTTTTTTTATTTCTCATAATACAAAGTATGGTTTCTATAATGTATACTTTTAACGCTGAACACGATTCCTGCGATTGAAAATTCCGTATCACATCAAAAAATACATTTTATGGGTGTTGTACCCCTATTTCTCACAAATCTCTGTCAAATTATAGGCAAATTGTGCGTGTCGCTGCAATAATCGGTCGTACGCTTAAACGCAAATTACACGGAGAAAAAGTAAATAACATAAGTTACGTAAATAACGTAAGTTGCACCTACGTAAATAACTTAAGTAACGCAATGAACGAATTATTGTAAATTTCACTAATTAGGTAACTTACGTACTTTACGTATTCTTTACTTTATGAATTACAAAAAAATATTTATTTTAGTTGAAATTTTTCTTTTTGCTTCCTCATAAAGGAAGCCTTATAGTGATGTCGATTTCCGAATTTTTTAAAATCAATTATTTTTACAAATTTTCAAGTGTAGTATATATAATACGTCGAGAGGAACAAATGTCCGGATGTGTGTGTGTATGTATGTGTGTGTATGTGTGTGTGAGTGTGTGTGTGTATGTCACCGATTCTTGTGGACAAATTTTCTCTTGCACATCTTGATGGATTTTAATAAGATTTTGTAGGTGTATTGCGGTCATGAATACCAAAAATCAGACAGAAGGCTTTTCAAAAATATATAAAAAAAATTTTGAAAAAATTTTTTTTAATTTTTGAAAAAATTAATTTTTTGGTTTTTTGAAATAACTTTTTTCTATATTAAAATTTTTAATAATTCTTGTCAAAATTGCATTCCTGACATAAAAACGAATCGATTCATGTATATAAAGTATATATTTTATCAAAATTTATAGAATTAATAAATATTTTAATTTTTCACAAAAAATTAAAATTTTGTATTTTTTGACATTTTATCATAACACTTTAAAATAATTATCCTATAATAAAAAAATTGAATAATTAATATTTATTCAGGGTACTTTACCCGGTTTATTAATTATATTTAATAAACTATTATAATTATTTAACTTTTAAAATTATATATAATAATATATATTGAGGAAGCTAAATGGTCATGAAATGAACAACTTGTTTAAACATTGGTGTCCACCATGTTGGATCCGCCAATTTTAATTTTTAAAAACTGACTTGAGATTTGTAATCAGCGACCTCAAAAACCCCTATATATAATATCGCCGCATTGGTTGTAAATTAGTGCGACTTTATATACTCACTTTGCGTTTAGTGTTTCCGGGCAGTAGGTTCAGGACAGCGGATATGGTGTCGACTTTGCAGTCTCAGGGTCCGGAGTTCAATTTCTCGAGTCTGCAGATTTTTCATTAATTGTTTATGTTTCTCTGTTTCAGGATTTGTCCCGCCTCTGACCAAGGGGCCCCGGGTTAGTAAGTCTTTGAACACCGAACGCCCTAGGAATTTGGTAGACGGAAACAAGAAAGTCGTTCCGTCGCCGTCTGGTCATGCGGAACAGTTGACCCTGCTATAGTCGTAGGCGACTCGTGTTGGTATACCTGTATAGGGAGATCCATCACGTTAAACAAACGAGGCTATGTTTCAGGATTTAATACTTTTACTTTTGATGCATTTCACGTCAGAAATATCACGATTTGCAAAGGGTATGCCGATTTTCGCAAAACTTTGTGGGAATATACTTCTATATATAAGACTTCTTTTCCCCAAATTAAAAAAAAATCAAAATTGTTGAAGATACGACATTTTTAATTTTAATATTAACATTTTTTTCAAAAAGAAGCAAATGAACAAAAATTTTTTTATTCAAAATAGTTATTTATGATACAAGTGCGTAAAGTGAGTGATTTTACGGAGTGTGACATTTCCACCACGAGTTGAAGGCGAGTAATGCAAATCACATACGAACGAGTATAATTCAGGCGTTAATGAGTTAAAGTGCACGAATAAATCTTTAATTTGAGACTAAATAAAAGTCTTTAGTACATCAGGTTTATGAGAAAAAATACTGAAAACCGTCAAAAACACGTTTTTTTGGGTGTTTACCCCCACTTTTCTTAAAATCCTGACGTCATACGCAATTTTGGAGACCGGGATCAGTGCAAGTTTCATTAATTTATTGTGGACGCATTTTAAGTTATTAATTATTTTTCAAAATGTTGTAATATTCTGTTATGCAAAAAAATAACAAAAATTAAAAAAAACAGTTAAAAGTGTTCTTTTGTTTTATTATAAACCACAGATTTCTATAAAAGTTTTAAGATTTTAAAAAATCAATGAAATTTTTTTTTAACACAGAAGTCGGGCAAAAAACTTCAACAAAAAAATTTTAAGAAAAAATTTTGTAGAGAAAAGTTGTTTCTATTTTGCTACTCTATAATAATTGAAAATTAAAAATTCTGAAATTTGAAAAAATTGAGTGTAAAAAATTTTGAAACTACTGTAGTTTTGGTAGTTTTTGGCGAAAATGTCTGGTTAACGAACTCGACTTTGTTAGCACACTAACTTTGTACATGCAAAGTTGCAAGTTAATATAATAAGTTTTTAAAAAGTTATCGTGGCGACACCATGCTGTCTACAGACAGGCACGAAGACAGACATACAGACAGACGAATCCAAAAAAGTTTGATTTTTCCCCCTTTCTCCAGGGGGAAAATTACGCTTTGACGCATTAAGTTGTACAGCCCAATGAGATACTATACATAGGATTTTTAAAAATATAAATTTTTGGCAACAACTTTGATGACAAAACTTTGATTTTTTATTAACAAATCACGCAAGTAAACTGAAAAAAATGGATGGTAATATTTTGAGAGACAGAATTATATTTTATGGTATAATTATATTTCTTAGTACCATCAAAGATGTTATAAAAATATGGTTGTACCCACTACAATCAAGATGTTACTTGGTACAATCTAGATGCAGTACAATTTAGATACACGGAGAGAAGGGCGTAGTCAGATTAACTACTTGCGCAGTTAAATATACTAAACAGAATAGTCGATTTTGGACTGACTAAACTAGTAGTAGGATTTACTAAACAGGCGTTTAGTCATTGTGACTACTCAGCAAACAGTTAATTCAACTGCACAGAAAGTCAAATAGACTAAACTGTTCAGTATAAAATATTAAAATATTGTTTTCTACATTTAATTTTGCAATAATTTCAACAGTTGTAGAAAGTCAACGTGGAATTTTTATATTTCAACAGAAAATAAAAACAATTATTACAAAAATTTTAAGCAGTTAATTTGCATATTTTTATAAAAGGTTAGGTTTTCTGCGAATGATACAAAATACAGAAAAAGGATACAAATATTATTAGCAATATTCACCAGTACTTTTCATTTAATTTTATTCTGTAAATTTCAATTTATATAAATATAAAAATTTTGAGGTTAGAAAATTTAGTTTTGAGCAATCTTATTTGCAGTTATTTGATTTTTTTATGAAACGTTCCTTGAAATTTTTCATTAGGATTAGATTCGAAAACGTTTGCTCCTTGTCGTTATTCCCTTTAAAAGGGGAATATTTCGTACTGCGAAAATCCCCAATTACACAATAATTCCTTGACGTTCATTTCCTAACCAATTATCACTTTTCACAATTCCGACATTTTAAAAAAACAGTGTACTGCGCAGTGTTCAGTGACTTTAACTAAACATTCAGTGTCTTCGACAACACTGTTTAGTAAAATCGACAAAACGAAACTAAACGATGTTTTTTAAATGTAACTAAATATTCAGTTATTATTACTAAATACTGACTTACTAAACGTGTTAAGTAGAATTAACTACAACTTTTCTCTCCGTGTAGCTGTCCATATTTGAAGCATCAAATGTGGTACATGGTACAATCTGTATAGTATCTATTTCTCTCAGTGTAATAATTTAAAAATGAAAACGCATCATCAATCTGAAAAATCCTGTGTTCTTCTCTAAACAATAATGATGTTATATAGCTGCAGTCCAAATTTTAATTAAATCCGTTAAAAACTTTAGAAGGAAACCCTCCCGGCAGTATAGAGGTTCGCCTGAAAAACATATGATTTCAGTTAAACTGTAGTGAAGGAACAATTTTGTGGAAAAAAATGTTTTATTTTTAAGTTCAGTTTGATACATCTCAACGTTAATTATTATTACTCTGTAATATTATACCAATTTTTTTTAAACTGTACCGTTTTTTTAAATAATTTAGTAAAATAGTCTTTATTTCACGGAGAGAAAAGTTGTAGTTAATTCTACTTAACACGTTTAGTAAGTCAGTATTTAGTAATAATAACTGAATATTTAGTTACATTTAAAAAACATCGTTTAGTTTCGTTTTGTCGATTTTACTAAACAGTGTTGTCGAAGACACTGAATGTTTAGTTAAAGT
Organism: Leptopilina myrica (nomen nudum); assembly: GCA_032872475.1. Taxonomy (NCBI): domain Eukaryota; kingdom Metazoa; phylum Arthropoda; class Insecta; order Hymenoptera; family Figitidae; genus Leptopilina; species Leptopilina myrica (nomen nudum). Next base: position 33,156,161 of record CM065459.1, on the reverse strand, counting down.
CACTGAACACTGCGCAGTACACTGTTTTTTTAAAATGTCGGAATTGTGAAAAGTGATAATTGGTTAGGAAATGAACGTCAAGGAATTATTGTGTAATTGGGGATTTTCGCAGTACGAAATATTCCCCTTTTAAAGGGAATAACGACAAGGAGCAAACGTTTTCGAATCTAATCCTAATGAAAAATTTCAAGGAACGTTTCATAAAAAAATCAAATAACTGCAAATAAGATTGCTCAAAACTAAATTTTCTAACCTCAAAATTTTTATATTTATATATAAGCAAATAGTGAACATTACAAAAATTGAAATTTGCTGAATAAAATTAAATGAAAACTACTGGTAAATATTGCTAATAATATTTGTATCCTTTTTCTGTATTTTGTATCATTCGCAGAAAACCTAACCTTTTAAAAATATGCAAATTAACTGCTTAAAGTTTTTGTAATAATTGTTTTTATTTTCTGTTGAAATATAAAAATTCCACGTTGACTTTCTACAACTATTAAATTATTGCAAAATTAAATGTAGAAAACAATATTTTAATATTTTATACTGAACAGTTTAGTCTATTTGACTTTCTGTGCAGTTGAATTAACTGTTTGCTGAGTAGTCACAATGACTAAACGCCTGTTTAGTAAATCCTACTACTAGTTTAGTCAGTCCAAAATCGACTATTCTGTTTAGTATATTTAACTGCGCAAGTAGTTAATCTGACTACGCCCTTCTCTCCGTGTTCTTATGAGCTCTGGGTGAGCTTGTATACAGACATTTAACATTTTAACAGTTACATACTTTCTTTACATTAATACATAGATTTTTATAATGATGAACAGTTTTTCATAATTCAATTTTGTAATAAAAAAATATCATCATTCCTCACTATTTTATTTAGAGCTTTTGCCTAAGAACAAAAGACATTTAACAAATTATATTTTTTTCTTCTGTTTAGTTGAAAAAGAAGCATTTTGAGTAAATCACCCAGGCGCGAAGTGACGCCGAGTTCAGGCTCAATAAAGATTTGCCAAGCATTAGTGAATATTGGTTGAACATTAGTGAGTTAGCGGGAGAAGGACTGATCCAAGCTTTAATATAACACCGATTCCCATCTGCAACGCGAGCCTTGATTCAGCGTTGGACATCAATGCTGTAGAATCCTAATGCAGGATTAAACAAGATTGCTTCCACTGTTCCAAACTTAAGAGCATCTCGTCTTCATTCTACATATATAATATGAATATATTCTTTGTTAAAAATAATAATAAATATTATTGTTATTATTTTCATCCATGTTATATGCGTGTATAAATTAATTTACATTAAGTTACTACTATAATAATTACACTGTGTCACGGCGAAAAAAAACTTCTTATCTGACCTATTTGATGTTGTAAGTTACGACAAAATAAGAAGAATAGTACGATTTATATTTCCCAAACACCCCCAAATTTTCATTTTAGAGTCGCAAAACGGTTTTTACGAGTTTTTAAGTACAAATAGGCTCGTAATATCCTTATTTCTAGGACGATTTTAAAGTTTTTTTTCATTCTAAAGCTGAAAAACAGAGCTTTTTGACCCATCCAGAGTTTTTTTGTTTATAATAATATTTACAAGAGAAAAATCCCAACAAAGTTAAGAAAATGTCATTTTCTTAATACGTACATGCGAAACCCTCGTTTGGCAACAACTGGCAGCACTCCAAAATAGCCGATTCCCTTACAGTACGACCAACCGATGCGCAAAACATTTTGCTCACAGTGTAGCGGTGGGCAAAATATTTTGCGCATCGTTTGTTCGCACTGTAAGGCGATCGGACATTTTGAACTACTGCATAAGTGCTTACCAAACGAGGTAATGCCAGCACTTATAAAGAAAAATATTGTTCGATACACGGTGCCGCGTGAGCGTATGCCCATTTGGCACCTTGTATCGTAATATACTATTTTGAAACCATTTTTCAACTTTAACTAATATTTTTGGCATGCATATTATTTTAAATATATTTTCTTTTCCTGTAACGTTTAAGTGTATTAAATTCTGCGTTAAACGAGCCCCAAAACAAATGGATTTTGTTAAAATTTACCTGAGTTATTGCAGTTTATGTCTTTGCAGTCACATTAGTCGATTTTAGTACATGACAGTTTTCCTTCCTTTTTTAATCATAATTGTTTCGTAGTTATGATATATGAAGTTCAGGCATTTTTCTCTTTATTTTTTCATTCAAAGAATCAGTTTTTTCTACAAATATGAACTTCGAAAAACTTATATTTAAGAAAAGAAAGTCGTATTAAGTTTCAATAATAAAATTTTCTATTTTATTTTTGGACACTTCACAAATATAGTAGTATCTACGAATTTTTTATTATTATAAACAATATTTAAACTACAATTAGTAATATAAGTACTAAGAGAAAAAAAGTGAATTTAAATATTGCTGGTCACTTAAACGTCAAGAGGATGATTCAATGTTGAAAAGAAAAAAATTAAATTAGCACTTTTGAATTCCACATAATTTAAATTCACTTTTGTTCTCTCAGTACTTATATTATTAATTTTAGATTAAATATTGTTTATAATAATAAACAATTCGTGGAAATTACTATATTTGTAGAGTGTCCAAAAATAAAATAGAAAATTTTATTATTTAAACTTAATACGACTTTCTTTTCTTAAATATAAGTTTTTTGAAATTCATATTTGTAGAAAAAACTGATTCTTTGAATGAAAAAATAAAGAGAAAAATGCCTGAACTTCATATATCATAACTAAGAAACAATTACGATTAAAAAAGGAAGGAAAACTGTCATGTACTAAAATCGACTACTGTGACTGCAAAGACATAAACTGCAATAACTCAGGTAATTTTTAACAAAATCCATTTGTTTGGGGCTCGTTGAACGCAGAATTTAATACACTTAAACGTTTCAGGAAAAGAAAATATATTTAAAATAAAATTCATGCCAAAAATATTAGTTAAAGTTGAAAAATTGTTTAAAAAATGACATTTTCTTAACATTGTTGGGATTTTTCTCTTGTAAATATTATTATAAACAAAACAACTCTGGATGGGTCAGAAAGCTCTGTTTTTCACCTTTATAATAAAAAAAAACTTTAAAGTCGTCCTAGAAATATGGATATTACGAGCCTATTTGTACTTAAAAACTTGTAAAAAACGTTTTTAAATTACTGTGTACACTAAATAATATTAAATATAAATATTTATAAATTATTTAATATCAAAATATTTTATGAGAATTTTTAATTTAAATTATACATTATATTTTCTTGTACAATGTCAAATTATTATTTTTAAAGTTCAAGAGTTCTTTAGAACAAATGCGATGTTTCACATATTTATTTATAAATTCAAAAGAATAATTATTCTTTTTTACGTTTCTATGACAAATTATATATTTTTGGAATATCATTTTTTATGAGAGAGAGTTTAATAGCCCTATATTGCAACTTCTTGAGTAAAAGGATGTTTAGAATAATAATTAATGGTACGTCCAGAAAATGTGGGTGTCTTGTACTAATCAGTAATAATTCTGCCATTGGCATTGATGAAAAGCACATCAAGGAAATTAATAGAATTATCTATCTGTGTTTCAAAAGTAAATTGCAATCTCTCATCATAGCTATTAAAAGACATAAACCATTTTATAAAGTTACTGATCGTTTTTAACCAATTTTTCAGGAATTATAGCTGAAACTATTCTAAGAACGATAAGTCCTTAACCAAGTTTAAAGATGGATATAAAAAAATGTTATTAATTTTTTTTTGTTCAGTGTCGAAAACGTGTTTCATGATTTTCAATCGCTTCGTTTAACGAGGGAATTTTCACCAACGCCAAATTTCCAGCGAACAAAATGTTCATTAATATATGATAAAGTTTTTGTCAAAATTTTTAATTTAATCAAAATAATCTTTTACGAAAAAAAGAGAAAATGTTTTGTGGACGTGCGCTGGATTTCACGGGTGTGTCGCGCTTTGTCGGCCGATGACGGTATTTATCTTGTCAACAAAGTCATATGTTATATGCATAGCACCCCCTTGAAATCCAACGCACGTCCGCGAATTATTTTTGCTTTTTTTTCGTAAAGTATTATTTTGAATGAATTAAAAATTTTCACAAAAACTTTATCATATATTAACCCCTTGACTGTCGCGGACGCATATATGCGCGGATTTAAAACTGGCCAAAAGTGCTCTTGACGCATATATGCGTAACTTAAAAAAGGTGATTAAAAACTTCTTAAAAATCGCTGAAACTGGTTACTCGGAGGTTTTTGGGGTCGCTGAACACGAATCCGGCGTTAGCTTTTCAAAATTCAAAATGGCGGATCTAATATGGCCGACATCATTCTCAAAAATTAATCCGATTTGCCTGAAAATCTCTACACGGGGGGTTTTCGGGTTTGCTGATTACGAATTCGAGGTCGGTTTTTCAAAATTCAAAATGTCGGATCCAATATGGCGGACAATTTTTTTAAATTAATCGGATTCGCTTGAAAATGGTTACGCGGGGGTTTTGGGGGTCGTTGAACACGAATCTGGCGTTAGTTTTTCAAAATTCAAAATGGCGGATCTAATATGACAAACATTATTTTGAAAAATTAATCCAATTTACCTGAAAATCTTTACTCGGGGTGTTTTCGGGGTTACTGATTACGAATCCGAGGTCCGTTTTTCAAAATTCAAAAAGGCGACTTCAATGTGATAGAATCATGGAGCAAAATTGTATGGATTTGCTTGGAACTAACTACTCATCAGTTTTTAGCCTTTCTGATTAAAAATCTCAATTTACATTACCAAAATTGAAAATTAAGCTGATACCCAATAAATTGAGTATCAATTTTAATTAAAATTTAAATTACATTATTTCTAGCGAATCCGCCTATTTTTAGTAATTTTGAACCGTCATTTTGAATTTTGAAAAACGAACCGCGAATTTGTAATCAGCGACCCCGAAAACCCCCGAGTAATCATTTTATTTATTTATTTATTGAAATACAAACCCGCAGTCCTTTAAAGATTCATAAATGGGTTAAAGAAAAAAAAATAATACAAAATCCTAATATATTGGATACAAAATTATTAAGTTTAGAAAACTAAAAAAAAACCTAAACAATTTAGAAATAATAGAAATTAAGAAGTGTATAAAGTAGTAGTTACAAGAAACAATTGCCTACTAATTGTTCTCTCTTAAGGTGAGAACATATTTTTTTACGCATTCAACAAATTTTGGTTGCGACGTAGTAAATAAGTCCATATCTGGTCGAAGATAATTATACATTCGATTGATATGGTAGCACGCAAAAAAATTGGAGATTTTTTAATTAGATTCAAGTCGTCTTGGCCCATATAAAAAGGTGAAACGTCCCTGGAAGACAGACGTGGAATCCTAAAGCTAATTAATGTTAATAATTCTTTGCTGTCAATGGTGTAAGTTATAATTTAAAATGTAAAAATAGTAGCATTGATTATACGTCTCTCTTCCATAGTCAAAAAATCAAATCGTTCGCACAACTCAACATAATCACATCCACGAGGGGGGTAAAATCCATCCTTCTTGAAAGCAAGAAATTTCAAAAACCGTTTTTGTACTTTATCAATAGTATTAGTATCCTTTTTAGTTTGTGGATTCCAAATTAATGATGCGTATTCCGCTGGAGAGAGTACTAACGCATTGAAAAGTAAGGTAAAAGTTGCAATATTACTAAAATTTTTGCTGGATTTGATAAGAAAACCGAGAATTCTAGATGTAGTAGAGACTAAAGATGTTATATGTTCATTGAAACTTAAATCATAGGAAAAAGTAACACCAAGGTCGCGTGTAGAAGATACTCTAGGAATTAATTCATTGTTTAAATGGTAAGGGAAAAGGAAAGGAAAATTAGATTTATGAAAAGATAATATTTGACATTTAGAAATGTTAAGAGACAATTTGTTTTTTGTACACCATGCTTTGACAGTTTCAAGGTCAGATTGAAGATTATTAGCATCAAATATACAATTTACTCTCCTAAATATTTTCAAGTCGTCAGCAAATAATAAGACCATAGATTTAATATCATTGACAACATCATTAATATAAATAGTAAAGAGAGGGGAGCCTAGAGCTGAGCCCTGCGGGACACCACGGATGGGGACAAAAGGTTTAGATTGAAAATTTCCTACTTGGACAAAATGAGAACGGTTTTTTAAATAATTAAGAATCAATAGTTTTAAGTTAAGAGAAATACTTAGTAAATCTAATTTTGTGTCTAGGATCTCGTGATCAATGGTGTCAAATGCTTTTGCGAAGTCGAGATAGGTTACGTCAACCTGGATTTTATGTTTAAAAGATTCTTGAATGAAGTGAATAAGTTGTGCCAAGTTTGTTACTGTAAATCTTCTAATTAACACAATTGACTTTATCGACGGATTTATGAACAGAAAGCATCTTAGCCATTTTCCAAGACCCTGGGAACACACACTTCGATAGGCATAAATTAAATATACGTGTTAAAGGATAAACAAAAATAGAAGCACAATATTTGACTAAAAAACTCGGAATTCTATCCGGTCCAGCTGTAGTATTAGGCTTTAATGATTTTATTGCTTTAAGAACATCTTTAGTAGTTAATTGCATATAATTGCTTTCAAGATATGCCTGATTTTCACATTCAATTTCGTTAAAACATGAAGGATATAAACTAGCATTCACAGATGAGAAAATAGTGGCAAATGTATCAACAATAATTTAAGGATTTTCGATTTGAATATTATTAAAAAACATACACTGAGAAAATATTTTGTATAAAGTTTAGTCAAAAGTTGGTTAAAATGGCTACACATAGGCATTTTAATAATGTTTAAAATTCTCTTGTATGGTTATTAAAATGCATTTTCCAAAGAATGTTCAAAAAGTAGTTTAAAGATTAAAACAGACATTAGATTAAACTTTGGTATGCATTTGATTATAAACTGATTTACTATTTTTAATACTTTATGCTGTACTTTGGTAGATATTTACCTGCGTGTGTCACAGTTTGTTCAGAAGTTGGGTAAAATGAAAGCCCCACCACGCAACTATACTATCAGGACTGTATGTGAAATTCTAGGAGCCCTTAGTAAATTTGTCCTTTTAACAATATTTATAAATCTATTTTAATTACTTATTTACTTATTTAATTACTTATTTATTTTAAAATAAAATAAGATTTATTCGGATAAATATTTATTTTAATTTATTTTTAACTTTTTAAATAGATTAATGTTTTATTTATATTTGTAAAGATATGTTGAAAAATCCAAAGAAATTTTTAATTTATAAATAATAACACTTCATTAATTGATCACGAATTGTTTTATTTAATTTAAAACCAATAATAAAATAATAAAACTAAAATAACAAGTAATTAATTAGTTATTCATTTTAAATCAGTTTCTCGCAAGTTGTGAATCAACTCTGCCACTTACTATATAAGGACAGTTCAAATCTGTCATTTATATGTAAATGTGTGCGAAATTAGTCTTACGTTATATGTGTGTATTAGGTTAGGTTATGTTATATGTTAAGAGTGTTGTATTTGTGTTTGAGTATTTATAAGGTGTATGAGTGAAATAGAGATATTGTTTAATGCAAAATGTGTAAGTAATGCAGAAATTCGTACAACATATAAAAATCAACAATCGATTATTAATTTTTTTTATCGTTTTAAAAATGTTGGTAATACAGGAATTAGTCCTAGGAATCAACCGTCGGTATGTAGGAATGATGATTTTACTAGTCTCCCCACCACATTTCCTTCCTCACATTTTACCAATAGCTTGTTCACATTTTACTCAACTTTTGACTGAAATTTAAGTTTCCATAGGTCATTCTCTGAAATGTGTTGAATACGTTCTCTCATTTTTTTTGTTTATATTGTGTTCAAACGTAGACTAGGCTTTATTCCAACACTTTTCTTTTCTTTACAAAGTATTGTTGAAATTCTATGAAATTTAATTTAAAAACTGACCAATTTTATTTTCACCTACGAAAAATTTATTTTGAACTATAGTTGGTTAAACTTTATTCAAAAGCGCATGTGTAGCCATTTTACTCAAATTTTGACAAAAGTTTAATTTGTAGAATATTAAAATCAGAACAAACCTTCTTTTTTTAAAGATTATTCTTTGCTCGAATATCATTAATAATTTGTTTTGTGAACCATGGAGGATATCGTTGGTTGTTATTAATTTGTGTATTTTTGAAGGGTACGTATTGCACAATTATTTCATTTAGTCGCTGTAAAAACGCATCGTATATCGTGTTGACATTCTTAAACGTTATAGGTCACACAATCGACAAAAGAAGGGACATTAAAATCGCCAACAACAAAAGATGGAAAGTCATACAAAGCAATTACATCACTAAAAATCGAAAAAAGATGAAAAGTTGTCGACAGAAGTGTCAGGAGGAATATAGATAACGAATACTGTAAATCTGAAAGTGTTTATTGTTATATTAACACCAATAATGTTGATATTTATGTTTAAATCACGAATTACAGATAAATCTATTTGTTGAGCATTATAATCTGTATTAATAGCTAATAAAACACCACCTCCTCTCTTATCGGTTCCATCATCTCTAAAACAGTTAAAAGAAAGAACCGGAAATAATTCATTAGAACTACTGTAAGGTTTGAGCCAAGTCTCGGTCAAACAAAAAATTTGAAACAAAAAAAAGTCTGGAAAACATTTCACTATATCTGTCTTAGAGTTCAGACCACGAACATTATGATAGTAAATATGTAAATTACACTTAATGTTGACAACAGATGTGGTAAGATTCAAGTTGAGGGGTGGGGAGGACGGGACTCCATGACAGTGGGGATACCGTGGCGATAACGAATCACAAGGTTTATTTCCCCTTTCAGCGACCTCTCCTCCAGCTCTTTCCTTGCTCGTTGATACTCGATCTGTTGATGCTTCGTATGGTCCGGCGCAATCGTGATTGATTTGTATTCCGGTGGAAGCATGTTCCGATTTTTGACAAATGATTCTCTGATAGTGACTGGTAGATGAGGGTTGGAGAAAATGACCTTTAGAGGTCTCGGACGTGTGGCCGCCTGAGAAAAGAAACCAATTCTTGAAACCTTATAAGCATCTGTGGATAATAGACCGGTAGATACTGAGAGGAAAATTTGAGAGACAGCATTCATATCATAAGTTTTATTACTCTTATTATTATCATTTTCATGTTCCTTTATGACAAATATTATAAGGTTGTTTTTCCTCGCAAAACGATCCTCACACTCCCGAAGACACACAGGCAAAATTTCATCATGAAAATTTTTTATAGAAATATCTGATTTAGTTTCTAAAATGTCAAGGCGAGAAGAAACATTAGAAATAGATAACTCACAACTTTGTACTCTATCATTTTGCTTGGTCAGCTGATCTATGGTAAAAGCACTCAAACAGCCATAGAAAACAGCAGAACACATAAGGGTCAAAATCACATAGGGAATCCAAAAGAAAGTAATATTTTTAAGATAAAACAATACTTCCGGGAAACCTATGTGGGCTTACTTGCACAAAACACCTGGAAAATGCACTTCGATTGTCGCGAGACACACGTGCTCCAAAAATTCAAAATCAAGTAGTCATTTTTTGAAATAAAAAGAGCAGTTATAAAAACTACAAACACTCAATGAGTAAAAACGACCCCATAAGAAACGATTGGGGAAAAACCAGTAAACAGAGTTCAACTTAAAACAACAAATAAAACATGATCGGATTAAAGCGAATCCGATTAGTTTTGAAAAATTGTCCGCCATATTTAATCCGCCATTTTGAATTTTAAAAAACTAACGCCATATTCGTCTTCAGCGACCCCAAAAACCCCAGAGTAACCATTTTCAAGCGAATCCGATCATTTTAAAAAAATTGTCCGCCATATTGGATCCGCCATTTTGAATTTTAAAAAACCGACCTTGGATTCGTAATCAGCGATCTCTAAAACCTTAGGATACCAAGTTTCATAAAAATAAAAATAAAAAAATTTACAACACACTTTTGGCCAAAACAGTGGAAATCTCGTCGACAGCCAAGGGGTTAAGGGGACATTCCAGTTCAAAATGTTAAAAATCGATTTTTTTTATTTTATTTTCGGATTTTTTATAGTATAAAGCATACTCTCCTAAAAAATTATTGCAAAATTGGAAGTAAAACAAAAGTTATACATTTTTATTCTTCGCCATGTCAAAGATGTTTTTGTATGCAGATAAGAAATCGAATGATTTAAATTTTTTCTTATTTGCATTTTTAAGCAAATCCGATGATTTTTTTTTAAATTTCGAAACTTATGAATAAAAACTTTGAATGCGTTTTTCTCAAAATGTACTTTTTGAACTGGTAAAAGTGATAGCTCGAGTTCTACTGAACCATTTTTGAAAAACCAAACTGCGTTTGATTCATTATCATCATGGGTAGGGGTGGAACCTCAAAAACTGGAAAATTTGCGGTTCCTTTTTTTCTATAAGAGAAATTCTGAATAAAAACATGTGTGCTTATAGGTGTCTCTGCTACGGACATCTGGCTGGAGGATGCAAAGGCCAGGACTAAAAAGCGGTTTGCTGGAGATGTGGGAGTCCCGACCACAGGAAGAGTCAATGCAGAGGCGAAGCCAAATGCATAGACTGTTCCGATCGTGGATTTGAGGACACAAAACATCCTTCAGGGAGGAAGGCCTGCCCAGTATACTGGAGGATGTTAACAGATCTGAAATCCAGAGCTTAGGTTGCTCCAAATAAATCTTAGGAAGGGACAAGTCGCGCAAGATCTCTTGATTAAGACTGCCAGAGAGAATTATATGTTCTAGGAATCAAATTGTTCGTACAACCAAGTACTTTCGAACGCAATGTGGCCATTTTTAAATTTTAAAAATGGCGGCCCTATGTGACGCATATAATACACAACATTAAAAAATAATCCAACAATATTGTCAATAAAAGTCTTATAAACCCCTAATTTACTGCCAAATATAATTTGTTTTATGTATATGTCATCCTAGTTTATAAATCAATCAAGTCTTAGGTCAAAATTAAAAAATTTATAATGGCCGATCCAATATGGCGGACGATTTTTTAAAAATCGTTGAATTCTAATGTAACTTTCTACTCGGGGGTTTTTGGGGTCGCTGATCACTAATCGGAACTCAGATTTTCGAAATTCAAAATGGCAGATTCAATATGGCGACCAAAAAAAATAGCGACCATTATACACGCTTGAATCTTGTTATTTAGGGGTTTTTAGGTCACCACATTCGAAATTAGAGTCAGATTTTTAAAATACAATATGACGGTTTGAACATTCTAGATAACAAAAATGCTTATAAGGGATTTTTGGTGTCGCTGATTGCGAATCTAAAGTTACTTTTAATTAATTGATGTTTTTTGCGTACAGGATTGTACTGTCGTCATTAACGTTACCCGATGTACACTCCGGAGAGGTTGCACGATCGGGTTTTGTACATCGTATAACCCTTAAAAGGGCTGTTTGGTAAAACTGCCAGCATTTTGGAAAAAATGAAGATATAAATCTTAGTGATCAGAGATTTATTTGGAGCAACCTAAGCTCTGGATTTCAGATCTGTTAACATCCTCCAGTATACTGGGCAGGCCTTCCTCCCTGAAGGATGTTTTGTGTCCTCAAAAGATGTGATTGTAGGTCAAAGGGTTTTCAAAAATTTTCAAAATTGTTAGAGTTACGGTGCTTTTAATTTTTGGTTAGAGTTTCTTTGAAATGCGATATTTTTGACAAATTTTAATAAATCTTTTTCATTTTTTCAGGATAATCTTAAGATTTATAACCGTTTAAAATAAAAATTTTAATTTTAAAAATTTCAAAAAATTTGCCAGGAAAAAAGTCAAAATTTTTTTAAAAATTAGTTTTACACTTATTTGGCCATGACCTAGTTTAATAAAACCACAATTTTTAGATTCCTTATGATTTCCCGCGTTTTTTCTTTAAAAAAAATTGAAGGAGGGTCTAAAACTATGGAAGTTATTCAAATTTTAGTCCGACCGTGCACATATGAGATGTCACATATCACATACGATACGTCACGCGGTCCACGCGCACAAACCTATTTAAGGTTTATTGAATATCCACTACTTTAGAGTCAGTTGAAGCAGAATATTCTTTACAAATAATTTTTGATTCTATTTAAAAATGTAAGTTAACAGTCCTTTAAATGTTAGAAAATTTATTCCTTGTTTTAACTCAATATTTCTTGTATATTTAAAGGAAAAATTTAAAAAGTGATAAGAAATTCTGAAAGTTCATAAAAAATACTCTATATTCGGTGAGTTTTTATTTAATTCAATAATTCCACCTTCTCGTAATTAATTGATAAAAACGTCAAAATTAGGTTATTTGGTATATCGACTTTAAAAACCTTTTTTATCTATTATTTTTATATTTTTACTAGTTTTATTATTAAAGAATAATTATGCAACTAATTTTAAACATGAATCAATAAATCTTTTTGCACTTTTAAGAATTTATCAATACTTTTTAAAATATTTTCTAATTGCTAAAAAAGTGCCATTTTTCTCTTCTTCTCCACTTTACACTCATATCTATAGAAAAGTAATAAATATTTAAATATAATTATTTTCTTTTCCTTATTCAGAGATCATACAGATTTAATTCTAAAAGTATCAATTTTTTTAAATTAGGTCGCAACGACTTTATTCGAAATATAATGGTTTGACCCATCTTTTTAAATATCATTAATTTTTATTCAAAACTTTTAAAAACCGTAGAATCGTTGTAAAAAAATTACAAGGAATAAATTTTCTAACATTTAAAGGACTGTTAACTTACATTTTTAAATAGAATCAAAAATTATTTGTAAAGAATATTCTGCTTCAACTGACTCTAAAGTAGTGGATATTCAATAAACCTTAAATAGGTTTGTGCGCGTGGACCGCGTGACGTATCGTATGTGATATGTGACATCTCATATGTGCACGGTCGGACTAAAATTTGAATAACTTCCATAGTTTTAGACCCTCCTTCAATTTTTTTTAAAGAAAAAACGCGGGAAATCATAAGGAATCTAAAAATTGTGGTTTTATTAAACTAGGTCATGGCCAAATAAGTGTAAAACTAATTTTTAAAAAAATTTTGACTTTTTTCCTGGCAAATTTTTTGAAATTTTTAAAATTAAAATTTTTATTTTAAACGGTTATAAATCTTAAGATTATCCTGAAAAAATGAAAAAGATTTATTAAAATTTGTCAAAAATATCGCATTTCAAAGAAACTCTAACCAAAAATTAAAAGCACCGTAACTCTAACAATTTTTAAAAATTTTTGAAAACCCTTTGACCTACAATCACATCTTTTCTAACAGTAAAGATATACCCATTTTCAAAAAAATCGAAAGACCCCCGACCAACATTGATGTTTTTGAGAAATTTTGACCCATAATACAAATTAATAGTTTTTAATAAAAATTTGAAAGAAGTAAATTATAAAATTGAAAAAACAAAAAAAATTAAAAATCACTGAAAAAGTAAAAAAAAAATGATTCTCTATATCGCCTACCTCCTTGTGGTGAGAATAAGGCAACTTTAATTATTTAAAGGATAAAGGCGACTTCGTATTAAAAATCAGCGACCCCGAAAACTCTAGAGTAGCAAATTTCATTCAAATCTCAGTAATTTTTAAAAATTAAGCTGCCAGTTTGGATCCGCCATTTTGAATTTTTTGAATCTGGCTTCATATTTGTAATCAGCGACCTAAAAAACCCCCGAGTAACAAATTTCAAGCAAATCTGAGTAATTTTGAAAGAATAAGCCGCCATTTTGCATCCGACATTTTGAATTTTTTGAATCTGACTTCAGATTCGTAACTAGCGATCCCCAAAACCCCCGAGTAACAAATTTCAGTTAGATTTGATCAAATTTGAAAAAGTTCGTAATCTTACGTAAAATTAGGAAATTTGTTTGTCCTTCAAGCTCCATTTTATATTCAAAATCTAAAAAAATAAAAATTAGAAATGGATATTTTTCAAGTACAACTATCGGGAACAAGTTTCTGGTACTATTTGTTCTATTTAAAAAATGTTATGGCGGAGAAAAAAATTCTTTTAAAAAAAATTGCTTTAAAAAACTTGACATTTTTAAGTATTTTTTTAAAAAAAGAAGGGTTTAATATCATTTTTTGAAAATTTTGACCACGCTATTCGAAAGAGCGACCCCAAAAATAGAAGGATATGGACTTTTAAAAAATTTTATTGCTTCTTTCTACTAATTGTAGGCGTTTGAAATTCATGTTGAAAAGCAGCACATCTCGTCGTTAAAGGGTTAAACGCGGGTTTGACGGACGGAAACGAAAAGTATCAACCTAACCAACTGAGCTAAACGACCAACTACTAAAACAATAAAAATCATTCTCTTAAGTTACATGTGATTTTATTGGTTTAAAGTATTTAGTATTCAAATAAGACTGATAAAATAAACAAGTTAACTAATTAAAATCAATAAATCAATTTTTACAGCATTTATTTCAATGATTTGATTTCCAATTGTCTTCAATTTATAATTATGTTACTCAATAATTAAATGTATGGGCTTTTATTTTTACCAATACATTTAACAGGTCACAGTCATTGTCTCAAATAGTAACATTTTCCTAATAAAATAGTTACTGGTGAATAATTGTTATTTTTTCCAGTCAAATTAAATTATCGGCTGTTTTCCGGTTTTCCAGTTTGCTAGACATAGAAACTATTAAATGCTTTGGTAAAAACTAAAACCCGTCGATGACGGGTGTGACAGCTAGTCAACACTGTTATATCGTTTTAACCCATTAACGCCTAAAACATCTAAAATTTTGTGTTTAATTTAAGATATAATTTCATATACTAAATATGCTTCCTGAAAATAACTGATGCGTTTCTTTATGTTTTCGGAGTCGCTCAACAAGATTCCGTGCTCAGATTTTAAATTTATCGCACAGAAAATTAAATATGGCGAATTTTGTGCATCAAATTGCGAAAAAAATGAAAAAAATTTTTTAATAATTTTATTTACAAAAGACTTTTTTAAAAATAAATACAAGTGTTACAAATTAGCACAAACTTATTAAACTTTCAAAATATGCAAAAGCGGAAATGAAAAAAACAAAATGACGGCTTCAACATGGCCCTAATTTGAGAAAAAAATTAATCAATTCTTTTTATGGTGCACCGATTCAGAAAATGGCTATGAAATGAACTTTGTGTTTATATGTTTTTGGGGTCGCTGATTATGAATCTACTATTGGATTATCAAAATTCAAAATGGCGAATCCAATATGGCCAACAAAAATAAAAAAAATTTACTCCATTCCCTTAAATTTTGTTACTCGGGGGTTTTTGTTGTCGCTGATTTTGAAACTACGATTAGATTTTTAAAATTCAAAATGGCGGATCCAATATGGCCGACGAAAAATGTAAAAAATTTAGATTCGCTTGAAACTTGTTACCCAGGGGTTTTCGGAGTCACTGATTATGAATCTACTATTGGATTTTTAAAATTTAAAATGGTGGATCCAATATGGCCGACAAAAATTGTTTTTGAACTTTGATAATCCAATAGTAGATTCATAATCAGCGACCCCAAAAACATATAAACACTTAGTTCTACTACATTTCGTAGCCATTTTCTGAATCAATGCACTAAAATAAATTATACTAATTGTTAATGATTCGATAGCATCACTTTCATTGAAACAAAAGCATATTTCTCAAATTGACAGCATACTATGTTAATTTGAAGGTATTCCTTTTGAATCAACGATCAAAATTTTTTAATTTAACAGTATATGCTTTTGAGTCAATGACTAGTTTTTCAATTTAAAAGCATCATTTTTATGATTTAAAAATTTGTACTTTTAATTTTTTTAGTTGTTGCTATCGATTGAATAACACCATACTGTTAAGTCAATTCTTTTATGTAGTTAAAGATATATGAACGATAAATTGAAAAAATGAAATTTTTGTTCACATATTTTTTATATACTATAATTAATTCTCACACCTTTAACACAACACTTCTTATATACATCTTTTTTTCAATTTTACACACTAACATACATATCTTTATTATTTTTTTCATTTTTTCCAACGACAAACACACATACATACACATTCAAACACACTTTATATTTTTTTGAGTCTGAAAAATACGCGTTTCCCAATCGGTCACCCATCCATGTAGTAACCGCGACCAAACGTGCTTAACTTTCGTGATGGACGAGAACTGCCGCGCTGCAATGTAATACATTCGCTTTTTACATTGAGCAGTTACTTTGTAGTTAAATACCGTGTGTGAGTCCTTAATTCTTTAAAACAATTTAAATAATAGTTTTTTATATAAGAATCTCAAAAACGACAGGTTTAATAAACATATAAATAATTGTGGATAAGTATTTCAATAAATTTAGCACCTGTCAATGTATCAAATACATAGTGTCCTTATTTTTATAGCATATGCTATAGGCAGTCCGCTATAGCACCACTCATTGAAACGAAAGCATATGCTTTCATTTTCAAAACCGCGCTTCTTTGGAGCAAACAACTTTTCATTTGATTCAAATTTACACGCATTTTCTTCAAATTTATCTATTAGATGCTTCAAATAAATAATGTCAAAGAAGCAATGAATTATTCTGTTGCTATATATAGATGAACTATAGAAACAATTTGTAGAATATCATTAATTTAACAGTACCGTACTTTTAATTTAAACAGTTTCATTTTTTCGTTTTAAGCAATATGATGTTCGATTAATAAATGTGTTATTGAATCAATAACGGGAAATTCAATAGCATGGAGCTATTTGATTCAACAGCACTTTTTTTTCAGTGTATTATAATTATTACATCAATAAAAATTAAAGTAAAAAGCAATTTTTTAAAATCTAATTAACGTAATCAAACTTCTTAAATTTGATAAGGAAATTACCGGTTTATTCCCAGTTTTTCTCAGACAAATTTAATTCTTAGATATTTCCCTTTTTCCGGGTTGGTACAGAAACCCTGTTAAATGTATTAGTAAAAATAAAAGCCCATACATTTAATTATTGAGTAACATAATTTTAAATTGAAGACAATTGGAAATCAAATCATTGAAATAAATGCTGTAAAAATTGATTTTAATTAGTTAACTTGTTTATTTTATCCTCCATTTTTTTATTTTGACATTGTAGGTTTTAAAGTGTATGATTTAATCTTTAATTTAAAACTACATAGAAGTTTTTAGCAAGTCAGGGTAAGGGTGCATTTATACGACTGTCGGTATAAAAAAAAGTTTACCGAAAAAAGTCCAAATCACCTTCACACCAAGTTGTAAAGGTGTTTCTGCAATAGCTTTAAAATTTGACATGTGTATGTATTGTGTGTATATGTGTGACTATACATGTGTACGTATTGAGTGTAAATGTATAAGTATACATGTGTATGTACACGGAGAAAAATTTTCTGTTAATGATTACAATAGTCGAACAGTAGTGCTCGGATATGTGACCACAATTCGTAATGCCTAAAGTAGCTTCTTTGTAATAATGCTGTAAGTCGAACGTACTCATTAAAAATTTATTTGAAATAAATACGAATTAAATATAAGTGAGCACAAAGTGAATGTGACTCATTACAATAGTCTGCGTTAAAAGGAAATCTTGAATTCTATCTACATTTGCAGCAATATTAGGGAATCAGTGATACATACTGTAGTAGCCTTTACAACAGGACTATTGTAAAATAAGGTGACCAACTGCCTTGCCTTCTTATTTTACTATAGTTCTTTGTAAAGACTTCTATTGATTTAGTTCTGATTACAAATGACTATTGTAAAGTAAAAAGAGAAAATTTTCAACTAAAAGAAATTTTTTTTTGTAATTCATGACTTCTAATCATATATTGCACATTAATTTCACTCTTCCAAGACTCACAACTTCAAGATTATTATACTATTAACCTAGACAATTTTACTAAACACTAAGTACATAAATCTAACTTAAATACTAAAAGGCATACCATAATAACGATCGCTATTTACACATATTTATACATGACTCAAACTTCCTTATATACTAACTGCTATGAAAATTCACCGCTTGCGAGAAAGACTAATACACTTTAAATGTAAAAAAAATCACTTCGTTATATATAATTTACACAACTTACGTTAGTATATAATATAGTATATAATATAAGACGTTTGCTCTCATTATATTCTTTGTCAAGTATATAAAAATTATCCCAATCAAAGTCAATAACAATGATAATTATTAACATCAAATTTTTTTAAAAATTTTTGATATTGTTTTTAGTAACAATTTTAATTGTTATTAACATTGATAATAATTAACTTAAAAATTATTTTTTAGAAAATCGATATAAATTAGGGGAGACCGGGGCTAAACCGGACACGGGGCTAAACCGGACAAGTCAAATATTTCCGAAACAGTGAAGAATTTCAAATCGTGTAAATAACCTATGAACGCGCAATTTCGTGATGCATATGCTGCATGAGGTTTTAGGGACGTGTCATTTTTCTTGTAATAATAGTTGCCGTTAATATGTGAAAATGTCATTTCTTGAGGTAAAAGTAAATAAAAATTTTCTTCATTTTTTTGGGTTTTTATCGTTAAAATTAAAGTGCAAATATCATACGGCCATTTTTCTTTTAGCACAAGGTGTACTGAGTTTAGTAGAAAAAAAGTTTAATGGAAAACATTAAGAAGAAAAAATATATTGCAGGTTAATTATTAGATGACGGTGTGGGGCTGAATCGGACATCGTGATTAAAAACAACCAAATCTTTGAATTCTTAAATTTATTTTATATTAATTAACTATTTTATATTATATTCTTTGCTTAGAACCACTTTATAAATAAATAAATAAAGAATTTATTTTAAAACTCGAATTCGCAAGCGAGTTGCTACAAACAGACAAGTCTGAAAACTGTAATTCATTTTATATTATCATTATTACCGATTTTACATATTATATTATATTCTTTGTATAGAACCATCTACAAATAAATATAAGAAGAATTGAGTTGACTTTTTTACAAAAAAAAAGAAAATTTGTATCTCATTCTTTAATTAATTAGTCGTGTCCGATTTAGACCCACCAATTTTCGGATTTTCGTTTTTGAGGTAGTCACCTTCGAAGCAATATATCTCTAAAGCTATTGTACTTTTTTTAAATCGAACAAGTGCGATTTGTAGGTGAAAGTACAAGCTTCAAAACGGTATATTACACTTTAGCAAAAAGTATGTTTTTGTATGAGTTTTCTGGTCAAAGACCAAATCCGTCCGGTTTAGCCCCGGTCTCCCCTACTTAAATAAACATAAATTTGTTAGAAAAAGAACAATTTTCTTTAAGAAGGACCAAAGTTATCTATTTGTTAATTAATATTATTTTTCAACAATGTGAAAAAATTGTATTATGCATTATTATTTATTAGTTGGTCATAATAGACTAATTTAAATTGATTTCGATCATGTGCAATGGGAATATGAAAAATAAACACGATTTTTTACAAAAATCTTGTAAAATGTTAACTTTGAATATATTGAAAAAAATATATAAACAATTCAAAATGGAAACAACGGTTTGGAGGAAACTCTTAGAAAATTTATCTTCTTTCATTTAAGACCAAGAACATCAAAATCGGATAACATTTGTAAGCTCTAGATAATTTTGAAGAATAAAGTGTAAGAATCCCACTGTGCGAGGCGTCCCGGGCACTGATACTGCGCTGGTACTGAAAAATGGTTTGCGCTTCCACAAAAATTGCAATATCTCGAAAAATATTTAAGTCTCCATAGATTTCTTTTTTTTTAATGAAAGGTGAAATTATAAGAAATATTTTGTTAACTAACAAGAAAACTCAAAAGTAGTCCCGCTCGTGCAAAAAGGATTCAAAAATTTGTTTTGACTTTTTTGGGTAAAAAAAAATTTTGGTTTTTTAAATTT
Organism: Leptopilina myrica (nomen nudum); assembly: GCA_032872475.1. Taxonomy (NCBI): domain Eukaryota; kingdom Metazoa; phylum Arthropoda; class Insecta; order Hymenoptera; family Figitidae; genus Leptopilina; species Leptopilina myrica (nomen nudum). Next base: position 33,136,149 of record CM065459.1, on the reverse strand, counting down.
GTAATAGTCAGAAGAAACATGATTTCAAGTATAAGGCTTCCAAATTTTATTAAATTTCATTGAAAACTTTCGGAAATATTAAGATTTAAAAAAATTATAACAAAAATATTCAAAATGGCGTAACTTCAACAATTTTGAAAATTTTCAAACAATCTTTGGTACACTAATTTCTATTATCCAATACTAAAATTTCACCAAATTACAGCTTAATCCAAAGACCCCATGCAAATTGTAATTTTTCTGACGGAGTACCCTACTGTAATGATAATTTTCTTTTATATAAGCAGAGGGCTAAAATTTGGTTTTATATTTTTACATGCGTAAATATAAATGTTTTATTTTTGCCCTAACATAAATGTGGTCAGTCTCAGTTTCGATTCAGAACCCGGTGGCGCTCGCAATACATAATGAATAGTAAGAGAGAACACGATGAAGTCGAGTTAAATGAACACCTGTGCCAACTGGAGCACATCCAACGGCACAGACGGATGGACGAAATACTGAACGGGTGGACAAAACAGGTGGGCCAAAGCGCCGGGATTCTTTCCATGTCGTCCCTCATCTTGACTTAATTCAGGTCTTTCATACATATATATGTATATGTTCAAACACCTTACAAAAACACTTCTCACTGTCTAATACGGAATACCTTTTTACTACAATTCGTCAAACACGCGCATTTATTTAAGGAGTTATAAATTTTAACTCCCATAATGAGATTCTTTAAAAAATTAAAACCCTTTTTGATTTGTAGTAAATGGAATAAGACTTAGGAAATTCAAAGTTTTCTCTTCTACATAAATTCCTTTACTGAATGAAATTGTGAAATCACTCCAAATTAATTCTAATAGAATACTTACCTTGAAGGACTAAAGGAGTATAAATATTTTTAAAAATGAAATATTTTGATTAACTTTTAAACATATACTCACATTGAAAGTTAAAATTTTAGTCCCCTTTTGCAGTATTAGAAAAAAGAAATGTTATTATAATATTCGTAAATTTGATCACTCATGGAGTTAAATATTATTAGAGATATGCAGGTGAAATTTGCACAAAAAAGTGAGTTTTAAAAAACTGAACGGAATAATATAACCGAAGAAAGGAGCAAAAATAATTAGTAAATATTTAGTAAATACTTAGCTATAATTATTTAATAATTAGTTAGCAATCTACATAATAAATATTTAACTGCCTATGAAGTTAACTCAAAAATTGAATAAGAAGCATTATATTAAATCCCACTTGCCAGTAATTAAAAAAAATTAACTCTATTTTCAATTATATGACGACCGACTTCTAAAATCTTCATAAAAAAACTCGTTTTACCAATTTTTAAAACCAGATGTGCAACGCATATTTTAAACGAAAAAAAAATACAGTCATGGTGCATATTTGATGGTTATCGTTTATTCTGATTTTGCAAACACCTGGGAGCTGATGAATCGAAGAAGGGTTTTTCGAGTCTCTAATTATTAGTGGTGATCACCAGGCACGAAAGTAATAAAGTAAGACGATTTTAAAACAGGTGCACATGAGAAATCTGCGTATACTTGATGTGTTAAATGTCTGATTAAGTAGGTAATTTAGCGTCCATAATTTACCAAATAAATATATACAAGAATGGTATGTATATTTAACAATCAGTGTAAAGAAAATTACATTGTTACTATACTTTAGGAAAAACTCTTATTTTGAGACATAAACGAAGTCTTGTTTTAAGAATAAGTGCCTGATAACCTTGCTTCAAGTTTTGCTTGCAAGCTTACATATCTTTTTTCTCTAATTGATCGTCGGTTATTTGGCTGGTCTGTTAGAGTCTTCGGTTAGCATCTGTTAAACCCAGATTCGATTGCCAGTCCCCTCAAATCTATTTCTAAAAATTTCTCATCAATAATAAGTTTCAAAACATAACAAGTACACTGAAAGAAACATAGAAGGTACAGGCATGATTTAGGTTTTATTACTCATATAGTATTGCTAGAATAGAAACAGCCCAACAGTTAGCGTATTTCAACCATACCATTAGAACTAGACGCAAATTTCTAAAGCATACTAACCTCTTCACCAGATTTCACATTAGTTTCATTCGCACACAAAAGAGGTGCGTGTGATTCTAACATAAAGATATTTGGATTACGGAAATCTATTACAAATTACATGTTAAGAGTTCCACATTTTTAAATTTCTCATTTAATCTAACTATTCAGGTAAAGTCAACATTTGGTTTTTCAAAACTTGACAGAAATTCCTAACATACCGAAATCATTTCTTTTAGTTTAAGGCATAATTAGGACAAATAAACATTACAAAAAAATTAAAAAAATAAAAAACTAAACATAAAATTTTTTAATTTAAGAAATACTTTTGAAAAAGTGCAGAAAACTTGTTGTAAGCTTGCAAAAACTTTGGGAAAAACTGGCCTAATTAGCCCCCAACTGACCCGAACAAGTGCTATATTAGACAAAAAAATTTAAATTACTTTATAAAGAAGTCTGTGAATACAAGAAAAGAAATTTCCATTAATAAAAGAAAGGCTTGCGAAGAAAGAGATGAATTGAAAGACAAAAACGAATTATCGCGTAACAGAATTAATTACTCGATTATAAAGTCCCTTTTGTGCCATTAACAAACAAAAGAAGCCGAAAAGTCAAGCGGAACCACACATGCTCTTGGTTCCGTCGTTGTTAAATGCCAAAACCGCATCCAGATGTTAAAAACACGCACGCGGGGTTTGTGTCTTCCTTTCCTCTTTTTTTATACTTGATCGGACCCAGCTGCTTATATTCTGGCAGCTCAGGCCGCACACTAAATTTATCAATGGATCTTCGTATAATAAGCTAATCGGATATATATTATACGAAGACGGGTTAAGTACCTACACTATATATGTATAGAAATATATAGAAAGATGCATAGAGTTCAACAACGGAAATGAAAAGAAGAACCAATATGAATATTGTATATTCATATATATTTAGATACGAAAAGAGTAAAATTGAACTAAAAACGTTTATTTCATATGATTATGTAAAAGCGAGCAGAATATATATATATATATATATATATATATATATATACGAGAATAACAATCAGAGGAAGTAAAGTTCTAACAAACGCACCTTTTAAGTAGGATGCATTTATTTCTCGATTCCCTGGAACTGGACAGATACAATCCATCTCTCTTGTACCGTTTAAACAACATCTAACACCCCGTTATGTCCGTACCAAATAACACCATTAATGATTCCTCAATGAAGACTTATCCCTACAAGAAGTAAAAAGACAGATAGAAAAAGAATTTCGGAAATAGAATGAAATAAAGCTTTTTCTATCCCCTTGAAATTTTTTTAAATATAATACCTTAATAATAATTAATATTATACCTTTTTATCTCCAAATTTCTATCTCTTTTTATACCATACTAGGGTATGATACGCGAGCTAAAGCGCGCTTTCACATTCTATTTCAATTATTAAAAGAATACAATTATGATCACGATAATTAAAATTACAATTTATATTTTCATTTATTTTCATTATTAAATTAAAAAATTTATTACTTAATTGTACCAAAATAATTATTATCCTAGTATCTAATCTTTACAAAGAAAATCAGACGCATGTCAGTATGCAGTACAAACATAGTATAACAAACATTATGACTATTAAATGGAAATTATGAAAATTTATATTATTTATACTTCAAAAATATCAGAAGTTTATTAAAATTCGTGATGAAAAATTAAAAAAAAATGTTCAATTTTTTTACCTTTTTCCAAATACATTTTAACATTTTGTTAAATAATTAATTTTTTTTTTATAAATAGAAAAAGAAAATACTTAGGAGAGAGTGGAGGCAATATGGGGTTGCGAGTAAGACGGGGTACCGGCCTTATTTAACAAACGAATTAACCAATCGCGATTATATTTTACTGCACCGAGTTAATAGTTTTTTGCTTACAAAACCTAAAAGCCATGAGAACAAATCTTTTATCTGTTTTACTAAAAAAAACAGTTTTCAACGATTTTCTTATGATTTTTTCACTTTTTTTAATAGGTGTTTATTATTTAACAATAATAGTTAATGAACTGTATAACATTTTTATAGCTGGAAAAGGTTACAGAAGAAGGGAAGCATATGTTTTTTTTGTTGAATCGTAAATTGTAGTAAATTAATCGTTTTATTCAATTTCGTAGGTGCGGGCAAGATGGGGTAGGGGAGAGTGGGCAAGACGGGGTTCACAAATTAAGCAGAAGAAAATAAAAATAAAAGAAGTTAAGAAAACTACTTAAAATAAAACTGAATAAAATAAAAGTGACCAAAAAGAAAAAAGCTTGTCAGTTTAAATAATGAATTAGCGATGGAAAAGTGGAAAATATACCTTGTCGCTATTGTAATGGTTATTATTTAGACTCAAATGAAGGCTGGGCTGCTTGTTCTGTCTGCAGCCAATGGGTTCTCTGCAGTTGTACTGTTGTCGATGACGAAGATGAAGATGCAACCGTTACTTGTGAATGCTTGTGAAATTTGTCGATAGAAATAGGTTGCTTTCTTGAGTACCTCATCTTACCCCTTAGTGTACCCTATGTTAAAAATATAAAAAAAAGTTTGCTGATTTTCTATTTTCAAATTTTTTTTAATTTTTACCTCATTTCAAAACTTGGCGCAACAAAAAGAGATGATTAATTTTACATAATTTTTAAAAAGTAATAAACATTTTTTAGAATAATTAGAAAATAAAAATTAATTTTAAAAAGTGGGAGAAACGCGCTGGCACATTTCAGGTCAATTATTAAGAAAATACTAAATAATTAATTATTCTTTATTAATTACTTTTAAACAAAGTATATTTTAACAACCTATAAAAAATAGGTTTATCTTTTCATATCCTTTTTTTATATTTTTTAATAATTTTCTATAGAGGAGAGCGGGGTTAAAAGTTCCGGGGGCGGGTTGTACCGTTAACCTATTAACGCCTGAATGCACTGAATTTTTAGTCTGACTTTAAACTTAAATATTTTCTAATAAACTTATTATTTTCTCTTCGACAAACAATTTTTTTTTGTATTACAAATATGATATTAGAAAATTAATAAAAAATTATTTAACTATATTTGTTTGCATATAATTAAATAATAACACTATTTTATTAAGATTTTGTATTAGAAATTTATAAATTTTAAATACCAAATTTTTTTTTGACAACTAATGTTTTAATAAATCGTGCACTCCATTGTTAAACTTTCAAAAAATATATTTACTTTTTGAATATAATCATTTGTTTTTTCAAAATGGCGCCTAAAAACTCAAAATTTTTTGAAAATTTAAAATTTGATGCTCGATGTGCATTTTTTTTAACTTTGACTTGAAAATGTTTACTCGGGGAAAATGAAAATGAAAATGGCGGATATAATGTATCTGACAAACTTTTTAAAATTCAGTCGGATGTTTTTGAAAATGCTTACTTGGGGGTTTTCTGGGTCGCTGATTACGAATCTTATATTAGTTTTTCAAAAATCCAAATGGCTGGTTCAATATGGCGGACAAAAATTTCAAAATTCAGCCGAATGTTTTTGAAAATCCGTACACGGGGATTTTTGGGGTCACTGATCACCAATTTGTTATTAGTTTTCCAAAATGCAAAATGTCGGATGTAATATGTCGGACAAAATTTTTAAAATTCAATCGGATTTTTTTGAAAATCCTTTCTCAGTGATTTTTTGGGGTCGCTGATTATGATTAGGATTTTGGTTTTTTTAATCAAAATGGCAGATCTGATATTATGATCTAATATTATCGATTATTACATTTTATTATATTTATTTTATAATTATTGATTTATTGATAATTCGTAGAATTGAAAATATGTATTAAAATCATTTAATAAAACCGATAACTAAAAAGAATTAAATTACTGTGTATCTAATAAGTACTGTGTATCTCTACATCAATAAGTAGAGGAACAAAATTTTCAATATTAGTTCCTGTGTTTTTTAATTCTAACAATTATCGATAAACATTGCAAGTATTCTTTTAATAGTTGTGTACGGAACCCACCATTGCAGTGTGAAAACAACTCGCACTTGTCCAAATTTTCAAATGTTCCGATCAACGCAAATTGCTACTTAACACTAATCATCAAATATAAAACTATTACACAGTTTGTCAATGATAAATAATCGAAAGGTCATTAAATTAATTACAATACGTGAAAATAAATAGGAAACGTCACAGTACGATTAAACAGTGGAAATCACAAATATTTCCTATCATTAAGAAAGTGTATATAACAATTACTAAGATTTTGAGTGTCATCCTTTTTATTTATCGAATTCTTTTGCAAATTAATATAAATCATTTCAGATATTAGGCGTTTGCTCTTATTAGTTTCTTTGTCAAGTATATGAAATCTCTCTCAGTCAAAATTATGATTAAGTGAACTTCTATGAGTTGCAGTGACACCGACTTTAGAATTTTTGTGTTCATTGATTCGTACCCCTACCATTCTTTATGTTTCACCAACATACGATGCGGTACAATCTTTACATTGAATTTTATAAACAACATTGGTTGTTTTCGATTTTATATTCTTATCCTTGCCTTTTTTTATTAAATTGTGACTAAAATCATGGTTATTAGTGGGGACAGATAAAATATTGTATTTTCTAAGCGTTTCAGACGTTCTCTCATATAAGTCTTAAACATATGGTAAAAAAACTTTAGGTTGTCTACTATATAAAAAGGAATTAACGTTATTTTTTTGATTATTAGATTCTATAGAATGAATACGTTTTAAAATGTACTTATTAATAAAATCAATAGGGTAATTATTTTTTAAGAGAATTTTTTTTACATACTGAATGTTTTCAGAGTGGAATTTTTTATTAGATAATTTTAATGGTCTGTCAACTAGATTATAAACAATAGCAATTTTTTGAGAGAAAGGATGTCGAGATTCAAAATTAATTGTTTTCTCAGAAAATGTAGGTTTACGATACCAATTAGTTATAAGTTTATTATTTTGTTTGATTATAAGAACGTCCAAAAAATTAATTGAGTTGTTATTTTCAATCTCATGAGTAAATTGCAATCTTTCGTCATATTTGTCGAAAGAATCCAATGTCTCAGAAATTTTATCTTTTGGGAAGCTAGTGATTATATCTTCAACATACCTATAGAAAAATAAACGTTTAAATTACAATTTGTTAATGCAATCAACCTCAAGATCATCCATAACCATATCAGCAAAAAGACCGGATATAGATAAACCCATTGGTGTGCCATACGTTTGTTGATAAAAATTTATTATTAAATTAAAAAAATATATTATTAAAAAGAAAAAGACATGCATCAATCAAGTCATCAAGACGTATGTTTAAACTTTGTGCAATAACAGAATATCTTCTGACGATAGAATCACATACATGTTCCAATCCAACATTCGTAAATAAAAATTTCTCAGAAATATCAATGTTGGTCGGGGGTCTTTCGATTTTTTTGAAAATGGGTATATCTTTAGTGTTAGAAAAGATGTGATTGTAGGTCAAAAGGTTTTCAAAAATTTTCAAAATTGTTAGAGTTACGGTGCTTTTATATTTTGGGTTAGAGTTTCTTTGAAATGCGATATTTTTGACAAATTTTAATGAATCTTTTTCATTTTTTCAGGATGATCTTAAGATTTATAACCGTTTAAAATAAAAATTTTAATTAAAAAAATTTCAAAAAATTTGCCCGGAAAAAAGTCAAAATTTTTTTTTAAATTAGTTTTACACTTATTTGGCCATGACCTAGTTTAATAAAACCACAATTTTTAGATTCCTTATGATTTCCCGCGTTTTTTCATTAAAAAAAATTGATGGAGGGTATAAAACTATGGAAGTTATTCAAATTTTAGTCCGACGGTGCACATATGAGATGTCCTCCAAAAACGTCACGCGGTCCACGCGCACAAACCTATTCAAGGTTTATTGAATATCCACTACTTTAGAGTCAGTTGAAGCAGAATATTCTTTACAAATAATTTTTGATTCTATTTAAAAATGTAAGTTAAAAGTCCTTTAAATGTTAGAAAATTGATTCCTTGTAATTTTTTTACAACGATTCTACGGTTTTTAAAAGTTTTGAATAAAAATTAATGATATTTAAAAAGATGGGTCAAACCATTATATTTCGAATAAAGTCGTTGCGGCCTAATTTAAAAAAAAATTGATACTTTTAGAATTAAATCTGTATGATCTCTGAATAAGGAAATGAAAATAATTATATTTAAATATTTATTACTTTTCTTTAGATATGAGTGTAAAGTGGAGACGAAGAGAAAAATGGCACTTTTTTAGCAATTAGAAAATATTTTAAAAAGTATTGATAAATTCTTAAAAGTGAAAAAAGATTTATTGATTCATGTTTAAAATTAGTTGCATAATTATTCTTTAATAATAAAACTAGTAAAAATATATAAATAATAGATAAAAAAGGTTTTTAAAGTCGATCTACCAAATAACCTAATTTTGACGTTTTTATCAATTAATTACGAGAAGGTGGAATTATTGAATTAAATAAAAACTCACCGAATATAGAGTATTTTTATGAACTTTCAGAATTTCTTATCACTTTTTAAATTTTTCCTTTAAATATACAAGAAATATTGAGTTGAAAGTACGCGATTTCTGAATTGTTGCGTACTATACAACTTAATAACTCTGTTAAAGAGAAACAAAAAAATTTATCTTTTTCACAACTTCTAAATAACAACGAAATCTATACACTCAAAAATTTTCGTTTTGGTCCCGGGACTACTTTAAAAAATATAAAGGTTTAAAAATTGCTCATTTTTTCAGGTTAAAACTATTTATTTTCTTAAAATTGAAGTTGAATGTTAATTTAAACACTATGATCGGAACGTGATTAACAACAATATACCAACTTCAAATTTAAGAAAATAAATAGTTTTAACCTGAAAAAATGAGCAATTTTAAAACCTTTATATTTTTTAAAGTAGTCCCGGGACCAAAACGAAAATTTTTGAGTGTATAGATTTCGTTGTTATTTAGAAGTTGTGAAAAAGATAAATTTTTTTGTTTCTCTTTAACAGAGTTATTAAGTTGTATAGTACGCAACAATTCAGAAATCGCGTACTTTCAACTCAATATTTCTTGTATATTTAAAGGAAAAATTTAAAAAGTGATAAGAAATTCTGAAAGTTCATAAAAATACTCTATATTCGGTGAGTTTTTATTTAATTCAATAATTCCACCTTCTCGTAATTAATTGATAAAAACGTCAAAATTAGGTTATTTGGTAGATCGACTTTAAAAACCTTTTTTATCTATTATTTATATATTTTTACTAGTTTTATTATTAAAGAATAATTATGCAACTAATTTTAAACATGAATCAATAAATCTTTTTTCACTTTTAAGAATTTATCAATACTTTTTAAAATATTTTCTAATTGCTAAAAAAGTGCCATTTTTCTCTTCGTCTCCACTTTACACTCATATCTAAAGAAAAGTAATAAATATTTAAATATAATTATTTTCATTTCCTTATTCAGAGATCATACAGATTTAATTCTAAAAGTATCAATTTTTTTTTAAATTAGGCCGCAACGACTTTATTCGAAATATAATGGTTTGACCCATCTTTTTAAATATCATTAATTTTTATTCAAAACTTTTAAAAACCGTAGAATCGTTGTAAAAAAATTACAAGGAATCAATTTTCTAACATTTAAAGGACTTTTAACTTACATTTTTAAATAGAATCAAAAATTATTTGTAAAGAATATTCTGCTTCAACTGACTCTAAAGTAGTGGATATTCAATAAACCTTGAATAGGTTTGTGCGCGTGGACCGCGTGACGTTTTTGGAGGACATCTCATATGTGCACCGTCGGACTAAAATTTGAATAACTTCCATAGTTTTATACCCTCCATCAATTTTTTTTAATGAAAAAACGCGGGAAATCATAAGGAATCTAAAAATTGTGGTTTTATTAAACTAGGTCATGGCCAAATAAGTGTAAAACTAATTTAAAAAAAAATTTTTACTTTTTTCCGGGCAAATTTTTTGAAATTTTTTTAATTAAAATTTTTATTTTAAACGGTTATAAATCTTAAGATCATCCTGAAAAAATGAAAAAGATTCATTAAAATTTGTCAAAAATATCGCATTTCAAAGAAACTCTAACCCAAAATATAAAAGCACCGTAACTCTAACAATTTTGAAAATTTTTGAAAACCTTTTGACCTACAATTCTATAATAACAGGGACTTACACGAACACGAAAAACACGATAATTTGTGTCGTGCCCCTGTCGTGCCTTGATACGACACGTTGAATGATTTAAAATTCGTGCCGTGGCACGACACAAAGTTCGCTTGGTAATTTGGGCCGTGCCTGGGCACGATACAAATAAATTTTAAAATTCGTGCCTTGTCAAGGCAGGGAAGAACGGGGCGTAATGGATCACTTTTTCTTTCTTAACTTCGTCATTCTTGCTTTAATAAAAATTTCATCATATGAAAAACTTAGCCTAACATCTCAGCTTTTAATTAAAAAAGTTTTTCCTAATGTCACTCATCATACTTTTATTTCAAGAACAATGGTATTTGGAGAAATGTATGATACCGGAGCGTATCAAATTAAGAATGATAATATTATAATTTAGATCATGAATTATTATTACAGTTTTGACAATTTTGGTTTCTATATTGTACATTTATAGCAAAGTCCATTTAGTTAAAAAATCTGTTCTCCAGTTATTTTTTTAAAAGGGTTATCATTGGCACTTACTAATACATAAATTACAAGACATTGAACTTGACAGGATTTCTTTATTAATATTTTAAATATAATAGGTTTTTCTTAATAAAATGAGAAAAGTGATCCATTACACATTGGAGGTGTCTGTTAAAAATTTTGTTATTTTTTATTAATACCGTAAGTTATAATCAAAAATTGTCAATTATTCTTTAAGAACAAATGTTTAAAGCTCAAAACCTGATATACAAAAATTTTTTACAAGTAAATTTGAAAAAGATAAAACAAAAAAAACAAAGACTTCAAACATTTATTTTTAAGCGTAAAAATCACTTTTCTACCATATTTTTAACAATAATAAATGAATAACAATGAAATTTTGTACAAACTTACAATATGTCAAGTACATTATTTTTATCCAAAACCGAAATTAATCTGACTTATCACTTTTGAATAAATTGAAGTTATTCATTAAGTCCCTGCGCCATTACACCCCGGTCTCCCCTAACTATGAATAGACAATTTAATTAAATTTAAAAACAATGAAAAATAATGTCTTTGCCCCACACGCTGCGGCAGTGAAGTTTTCCATTCAAACCCTAATGGACAGTTTTCAAAAACTGCTATTTAAGTTGCATATTCATTTAAAGAGAAATATTTTCTTGGATCAAGAACACTGGCATTGTGTTAAGTGAGAAAAAGTCTTAAAGCAAATGAATAAAATGATTTGATTTAAGAAACACTAATTCTCCAGACAATACTTTAGTATTTCGCTTAAGAACAGAATATTCTTGATTTAATCTTTTTTGGTACTTCGGATAAGTAAAATATTTGGTTGTAGTAATAACATATTTACTTTCACCAAATACTCTACCCAATGCTCATAATTACTTGGTACAAGAAAATAAATTTCTCTCTTCAAATAAATATGTAATTGATTCAAGTAAATTGTGTCAAGTAAATACATTCACTTGGTTCAATAACAATTTTTTTCAGTGTATACACAGAAAGGAACGATTTTTGTTCTTCAAATATTTTTCCTAAAGTAATTGTTTTTAAGATATCAACAATTGAAAAAATGCGTTTTAAAGGCGATAAAACAAGCTTTCAAATTATATGTATATTATGTAGTGTTAAAACTGAGGAAATGAGCTTTCAAATAATATTTTTTTGAGCTATGTAACTTTAATACTAAACAAAATAAGAAACTATGTGTAGACCCTTCAATCGCTGAAGGGTGAGCAAAAGTTATTAGCGGAACTGTAAATTAAACATTTTCTACTTAGTAATAGTTTTTTGGTAATAGAAAAGCAGTAATCGAATCAAATAATCTATTCACTTGAATGCTCAAATTAACTCGCGTGCTTGATACTTTAGATCTCAGATCATGTTCGGCTCCGTTATTTAATCATGTTGCATGCCTGTATTTATTGTATAACATTTATTATTTACGTAGATTACTTTGATGCTGATGACGAGAACGACATACTTTCTGAAGTAGAAAGTTATTCAAATTTTATTTCGGATGATGATAATTATGATGATGATAATAATTATAATGATGCTGATGGTAGTGATAATAATGATGATGATGATGAAAACGATTATAATAGCGATAATGATGAACCTGAAAATCAAAACCTTCCGCTTTATGAAGGTTCACCACTAACAGTTAAAGAAAGTCTTTTGGCTATTCTTTCTGTTGTGTTGCGATTTTCACTCTCAGGAGTTGTAACAGCTGCTATATTAGAATTATTGGCATTGCACTGTCCTGAACCAAATAATTGTAGAACAACATTGTATCAATTTAAAATTTACTTTGAGAAATTACAAAATCCCCTTACACGACATTTTTACTGCGCCTCGTGTTTACAAAATCACGATAGAGAAATGTTACAATGCCCAAAATGTTTAGTAGAAACTAAAAGTACATATTTCTTAACAATTTCAATTATTGATCAAGTTAAAGCTCTCTACAAACGACAAGGTTTTCAGAAAAAATTGCAGCATCGATTTAACAGAGTTAAATTAAATAATGAAAATATCGAGGATATATATGACGGAAGAATTTATAATGAATTATCTTAAGTTGGAGAATTTTTATCTGATACAAATAACATTTCGTTTTCTTGGTACACCGATAGTGTGAAGGTTTTCAGGTCGTCTAAATTTTCTTTCTGGCCATTTTATTTGGTGATAAATGAACTTCCATATGATCTTCGATTCAAAAAAGAAAATCTAATTCTAGCAGCAATTTGGTTTGGAGAAATAAACCTTCGCCTAACCAATTTCTATTACCCGTATTCCCAGAAATTTCAAAAATAATGACTGGTCCAACTATTTTGTCTAAATTAGTTTACAAGTGGATTAGAACAACAACAATAGATCCAATGCACTGCGTATTTCTCGGTGTCTTCAAATCACTTTTAATGCTTTGGTTTGATCCTTCTCACGCAGGCAAACGTTACTCAATTTGCAACAAGGTTGACAATATTGATAAGCTTATAAAAAAAATCAAGCTTCCACAATTTGTTCAAAGACGACTTCGATCTATAAAAGAGCACTTAAATTACTGGAAAGCATCGGAGCTAAAAGTTTTCTTTTTTCACGTGTCTCTTATAGTTTTGGAAGATGCTTTAGTGCCCGACTATTTTAAGCATTTTAAATTATTAGTTGCTGCTATTTATCTCCTAAGTCAACCAAGCATATCAGAAGATATGTTAAACAATGCAGATAGAATGATAATCGAATTTAGTGCTAGATTTGCATTTCTTTATGATACTCGCAACATGACATACAATTTACAATAATTTTTGGAGACTCAATTTTGAAGCACATACAATATATATCGCCATCATTTTGGCATAACAAACTTTATTTGACTGTAACGGAACGTCCTGTGTATAATTGCCACAATTTTGGCAGAGTAAGCCTTAAAGTTTGTGGCTAAAAATAATCATTATTATAGATAAATATATTCGCCATAATTTTGGCAGTCAATTTTAAAGCACACATGATAAACATCGCCATTATTTTGGCTGAACAAAATATATTTGGCTGTAATGAAACGGCAGGTGTATAATTGCCACAATTTTGGCAAAGTAAGCCTTAAAGTTTGTGGCTAAAAATAATCATTATCGTAGATAAATATATTCGCCATAATTTGGCAGTCAACTTTAAAGCACACATGATAAACATCGCCATTATTTTGGCTGAACGAAATACATGTCGCTGTAACAAAACGGTAGGTGTATATTCGTCACAATTTTGGCAGAGTTATTTTTATAGCTATTGACTGAGTAAAATGAAATAACGTATTATTATCATCGATTATGTTAATGCTATTGAATAAACTGTTGTATAAATACAATAAAAACTATGTAACTGAAAAAGGGTAAAACATTTAACAATATTTTTGTTGTATTACATCATTTAAAGAAACCATACGAAGAATGAACAAAAGTAAGTACCTTAATTTAAGATAAGAAACAACTATATGTTTGCTTATATTAGCGAAGTTTTCAGTTTTCTGTGTACAAATCTATATTTAACATACATAAAATCTTCATAGTATGCAATTTTATGCTTTTAATGCTAATTTATGTAGACAGTGTTCCTTTAACCTTTTGTGCTACCAGGGTTAAAAACGATACGTAAATATTAATAGTAATAGTTTTTTTAGTCTAAGAATAATATTTACATTTTCACTATACATTTTAATTATATTATTAAACATTATAACTGTAATAATACTATTTCTGTTGATTTCGAAATTTTTAATATATTTGCAATAGTTAACTATTTAAATAAATGCAACATTAATCAAAACATTCGGATAATTCATTCTTTGTTAACATGCAATTAGAAAAAAACTGAACGAATTTAAGCCTTTTTTGCATAATACGAATAAAAAACATTATGCATACCCGCGGTAGCCACAGGTAGTTTGCGTCAAAAATACTTTGTAGTTCAAAAGTTAGAGGCAAAATTTATTTCAGGTAACATTTTCGATTTAAAAAAAATTGTATCTTTCTTTTTTAGTGAAAAATTTTGTCTTCCACAACATAATGCCTACTTAACGGACAATATGCAGCTTTCTTCGGCAATGTATGTGCTTAAACTTGTGCATAACTGAAAAATAAAGACGAAAGTACTTAGAAGGTCTATTTCAACTCTTATTTGTATAAGTAATGTGCCGCAGATTCATCATGTATATTTATATCCATTGAACGCCTAGTGGCAATATGATTTTCTATTGTATAAATTCATTGTCTACACTTAGAAATTATAAACTGTATGTTCCGTTTATTTGATTTTGTTAAACAAAACTCAATTTTTATCGTCTTGAACATCATGATTAACCAATTGTATTTCTTAAAATTTTAAATGTTTTCAAACAAGTTCTAATTAAATGATTTTTAACATAAATGTTATTGTCTTATTGTCATTAATCAAATAAAAATTTTAATTTAAGATGCTCCTTGGTAAGAGGTACTTTACGTGGCCAAAAACTGTAGGTTATGATCACAATAGATTTATCAAGATTGCTAAGCATTTTTTGTATACTGACAAAAAAATTATTATTATTATTATTACTTTTTTTATATTAAAACGATTTTAAAAACATTAATCTGCACTGACAGTTAACTTTCATTATTAATTTTACATTAAAAATAACAATTTCATCCTACAATTTTACCTATTTAAGGTACATTTCAGAATGGAAAATTATATTTAAATGTTTTCTAATTTTATAATAACAAAGAAAATTGAAAATAAATAATCGACAGTTATAAGCCTTAAGACGAATAAACTTCAAATCAACATGTTACGAAGATCGCGCTGTGAGCGTCAAATTTTATACTAAAATCATTCATAGCTATAAGCATTTAAAAGCAATTAGTTACATAACAAATTAAAATAATGACAAAAATAGTATTTATAATGCATTACGAAAATTAAACTACTTGACTGTATCAGACACATGAACATCGTGAAAGACCCAGAAATATAAGGAACGTTCAACATACGGTAGGAGGAAAATTTACATTTCCTCCTCTTGTACAAGGGTCAAAATTTATCAGAAATATCAATGTTGGTCGGGGGTCTTTCGATTTTTTTGAAAATGGGTATATCTTTAGTGTTAGAAAAGATGTGATGGTAGGTCAAAGGGTTTTCAAAAATTTTCAAAATTGTTAGAGTTACGGTGCTTTTAATTTTTAGGTTAGAGTTTCTTTGAAATGCGATATTTTTGACAAATTTTAATGAATCTTTTTCATTTTTTCAGGATGATCTTAAGATTTATAACCGTTTAAAATAAAAATTTTAATTAAAAAAATTTCAAAAAATTTGCCTGGAAAAAAGTCAAAATTTTATTTAAAATTAGTTTTACACTTATTTGGCCATGACCTAGTTTAATAAAACCACAATTTTTAGATTCCTTATGATTTCCCGCGTTTTTTCATTAAAAAAAATTGATAGAGGGTCTAAAA
The DNA here is from genome assembly GCA_032872475.1 of Leptopilina myrica (nomen nudum). Taxonomy (NCBI): domain Eukaryota; kingdom Metazoa; phylum Arthropoda; class Insecta; order Hymenoptera; family Figitidae; genus Leptopilina; species Leptopilina myrica (nomen nudum). The sequence goes on along the minus strand of CM065459.1, from coordinate 33,119,893 downwards.
CTATGGAAGTTATTCAAATTTTAGTCCGACGGTGCACATATGAGATGTCCTCACTATACGTCACGCGGTCCACGCGCACAAACCTATTCAAGGTTTATTGAATATCCACTACTTTAGAGTCAGTTGAAGCAGAATATTCTTTACAAATAATTTTTAATTTTATTTAAAAATGTAAGTTAAAAGTCCTTTAAATGTTAGAAAATTGATTCCTTGTAATTTTTTTACAACGATTCTACGGTTTTTAAAAGTTTTGAATAAAAATTAATGATATTTAAAAAGATGGGTCAAACCATTATATTTCGAATAAAGTCGTTACGGCCTAATTTTAAAAAAATGATACTTTTAGAATTAAATCTGTATGATCTCTAAATAACGAAATGAAAATAATTATATTTAAATATTTATTACTTTTTTTTATATATGAGTGTAAAGTGGAGAAGGTGAGAAAAATGGCACTTTTTTAGCGTTTAGAAAATATTTAAAAAAGTATTGATAAATTCTTAAAAGTGCAAAAAGATTTATTGATTCATGTTTAAAATTAGTTGCATAATTATTCTTTAATAATAAAACTAGTAAAAATATAAAAATAATAGATAAAAAAGGTTTTTAAAGTCGATCTACCAAATAACCTAATTTTGACGTTTTTATCAATTAATTACGAGAAGGTGGAATTATTGAATTAAATAAAAACTCACCGAATATAGAGTATTTTTATGAACTTTCAGAATTTCTTATCACTTTTTAAATTTTTCCTTTAAATATACAAGAAATATTGAGTTGAAAGTACGCGATTTCTGAATTGTTGCGTACTATACAACTTAATAACTCTGTTAAAGAGAAACAAAAAAATTTATCTTTTTCACAACTTCTAAATAACAACGAAATCTATACACTCAAAAATTTTCGTTTTGGTCCGGGGACTACTTTAAAAAATATAAAGGTTTAAAAATTGCTCATTTTTTCAGGTTAAAACTATTTATTTTCTTAAATTTGAAGTTGGTTTATTGTTGTTAATCACGTTCCGATCATAGTGTTTAAATTAACATTCAACTTCAATTTTAAGAAAATAAATAATTTTTACCTGAAAAAGTGTGCAATTTTTAAACCTTTATATTTTTTAAAGTAGTCCCGGGACCAAAACGAAAATTTTTGAGTATATAGTTTTCGTTGTTATTTAGAAGTTGTGAAAAAGATAAATTTTTTTGTTTCTCTTTAACAGAGTTATTAAGTTGTATAGTACGCAACAATTCAGAAATCGCGTACTTTCAACTCAATATTTCTTGTATATTTAAAGGAAAAATTTAAAAAGTGATAAGAAATTCTGAAAGTTCATAAAAATACTCTATATTCGGTGAGTTTTTATTTAATTCAATAATTCCACCTCCACCTTCCCGGTACTCACAAAAAATAAATATTTATTTAAAAAATTTAAAGTTCTTCAGCCATGGTTTTGGCGACCGTGAAAACGGAAAAAATTTGTTGTCCGGGGGTTGTCCGGGGGTTCGCAAAAATACAAAAAAAAATGTAAAGGTTTTCAGCCATGGTTTTGGCGACCTTGAAAACAGAAAAAATTCATCCCTGGATTGTCCAAGGGTTGTCCCGGGGTTCGCAAAAATGAAAAAAAAAGTTTTTTAGCCATGGTTTTAGCGATCTTGAAAAAGGAAAAAATTCATCATTGGGTTGTCCAAGGGTTTTCCCGGGGTTCGCAAAAATTAAAACAAAATCAATTTTTCAGCCATGGTTTTGAAGGGCTTGAAACGGAAAAAATTCATCCTTGGATTGTCCAAGGGTTGTCCCGGGGTTCGCAAAAATGAAAAAAAAAGTTTTTTAGCCATGGTTTTAGCGACCTTGAAAAAGGAAAAAATTCATCATTGGGTTGTCCAAGGGTTTTCCCGGGGTTCGCAAAAATTAAAACAAAATCAGTTTTTCAGCCATGGTTTTGAAGGGCTTGAAACGGAAAAAATTCATCCTTGGATTGTCCAAGGGTTGTCCCGGGGTTCGCAAAAATGAAAAAAAAAGTTTTTTAGCCATGGTTTTAGCGACCTTGAAAAAGGAAAAAATTCATCCTTGGGTTCTTCAAGGGTTGTCCCGGTACTCACAAAAAATAAATATTTATTTAAAAAATTTAAAGTTCTTCAGCCATTGTTTTGGCGACCGTGAAAACGAAAAAAATTTGTTGTCCGGGGGTTGTCCGGGGGTTCGCAAAAATACAAAAAAAAAATTTAAAGGTTTTCAGCCATGGTTTTGGCGACCGTGAAAGCGGAAAAAATTCATCCCTGGATTGTCCAAGGGTTGTCCCGGGGTTCGCAAAAATGAAAAAAAAAAGTTTTTTAGCCATGGTTTTAGCGATCTTGAAAAAGGAAAAAATTCATCATTGGGTTGTCCAAGGGTTTTCCCGGGGTTCGCAAAAATTAAAACAAAATCAGTTTTTCAGCCATGGTTTTGAAGGGCTTGAAAACGGAAAAAATTAATCCTCGGGTTGTCCAAGGGTTGTCACGGTGCTCGCAGAAGTTCAAATATTTTTTACATTCAAAGTTCTTCTACCATGGTTTTGACGATCTTAAAAACGGAAAAAATTTTCTTTGGGTTGTCCAAGGGTTGTCCGGGGGTTCGCAAAAAATAAAAAAAAATCAAAGTTTTTCAGCCATGGTTTTGCGACCGTAAAAACGGAAAAAATTTATCCTAGGGTTGTCCAAGGGTTGTCCCGGGGTTCGCAAAAATGAAAAAAAAGGTTTTTTAGCCATGGTTTTAGCGACCGTAAAAACGGTAAAAATTTTCCTTGGGTTGTCTAAGGGTTTTCCGTGGGTTCGCAAAAATTAAAACAAAATCAGTTTTTCAGCTATGGTTTTGAAGGGCTTGAAACGGAAAAAATTCATCCTTGGATTGTCCAAGGGTTGTCCGGGGGTTCGCAAAAATTTAAAAAAATCTGTTTTTCAGCCATGGTTTTGGCGACCTTGAAAAATGAAAAAATTTATCCTTGGGTTGTCCAAGGGTTGTCCCGGGGTTCGCAAAAATGAAAAAAAATAATAAAAAAAATCAAAGTTTTTCAGCCATGGTTTTGCGACCGTAAAAACGGAAAAAATTCATCCTTGGGTTGTCCAAGGGTTGGCAAATGTATAAAATTAAGAAAAAGTCAAAAATCATCTGCCACGGTAAATACAAGCCGTTCCCATGTCCTGGCAAATGTTCATAAGCAAGGGTGGCGCCTGTGTGTATATATTACTTGTCCCACGGTTGTCCCAAAGTTAGCACTCGCTTTTTGAAACATTTACCTAGGTTTATTCGAAATATAATGGTTTGACCCATCTTTTTAAATATCATTAATTTTTATTCAAAACTTTTAGAAACCGTAGAATCGTTGTAAAAAAATTACAAATTACAAAATTTGTCAAAAATATTGCCTTTCAAAGAAACTCTAACCCAAAAATTGAAATCACCTTAACTCCAACAATTTTGAAAATTTTTGAAAACCCTTTGACCTACAATCACATCTTTTCTAACACTAAAGATATACCCATTTTCAAAAAAAATCGAAAGACCCCCGGACCAACATTGATATTTCTGAGAAATTTTGACCCCGGTACTATATATATATATATATATGTAGAAAGGTCAATACCAGGTCCGAAAAATATACGTAGACGTCATTACCGGGTCATTTTCGAGTTATCGTGTCCGACCCGATAGTGCCACTATAGAATATAGTATTTTAGAGGAAGGATGAATTTATTATAATGCATCCTTCTTCAATAATACTTTATTAAATGATTTATTAATTTTTTTTGTTGGACGGGGGTCGGTTTTGGGTTCGATACCTTCCAGCAGAGAGAAACTGAGAGTACGCACGTAATGCAAAGCATGCTTTCCTTTGAAAGTCTGCCCCCTCGCGGCCAAAAGTCCTAAGCTTAGGTGGTTAGCTATATATATTGCCTAAATAGGTGAGATCGCACACATATGTGAAATGTAATAACTAAGCCGAATTATAATCGGAATCGCTCGTGATCACTCGTAAAATGCAAGGAACAAGAGAAATACCGAATAGAAGAATAGAACTAAAAAAGAGGTTATGTCAATGTTTTGACATTTTTATACTGCAACGTTTTTTTTCGTTTTTTTTGTGGTTTTGATGCTGATAAAATTTTCTATTTACACCAAAATTTGTAATGGTAGTTCAATGTGATATTAATAAATTCCCAGGTTAAATCCGGCACTTTTGCCTATTTAAAATTTCTGGTTTCAAAACTATACAAATTATGATACAACAAAATTTCAAATGCATTAATCGCCGAAAGACTTTTATTTACATTGTTCATATGTTCATATTTTAGTATACATTTTTCTAAAGAGAAATACATAAATTACACTGCAAAATAAATTTTCTGTACATTTACAGGTTTTTTTTACAGAAATTTGTAAAATAACAATTTTCTGTAAATTTACTACATATTAGTCAAAATTATTACTGATTATTACCTGCTTTCAGAGTAGTGAATTTACAGAAAATTGTAAACTTGAGACTAAAAAGGGATTGTAAATTCTATACTTTTAGACGTTATATTACAATTTCAATAAAAATTGTAAAGCAGAACACCTTTTTAGTGATATTTTAGAGATTTGAGCGTATTTAAATATTTACAGCAACAAATTCTCTTTAAAAAAAGAGGAATTAAAATTAGCAAATATAATATTGTATTAATAATTTTAATTTCCAACATTTATATCAGTATTTTTACACTAAGCGATAAACTCATAATATTGCATAAATATTAGGGAAACATTTGGGAATTTTATCAAAAGTACTAAAAAAATATTAAATTTCTAAAATTGAGAACAAAATTCTTGTTTCTTTCATAATATGCTAAGTTTCGAAGGTGAATTGAAAAAATTATATTTTCAATTTACCTTCGAAACTTAGCAATCATTACAAATTTTAATGGACACAAAACTTTGGCAGGGTGGCCACATTGTCAGTAAAGTCAGGGAAAAAAGTTTTTATTAGTTAAGTCAGGAAGAACAAATTTTTGTCAGTAAATTGAAGGAAATACCAGGATTAAATCCTATAGGTGAAATTTTTTGCGGAGAAATTAAGCGAATTGAGACTAATTTTGAAAAATTACGAATTTTTCAACTTTTGTCCAAACATTAAAACAAAATATAACAATTTTTAGTTTATTTAGTTAATTTTTTTCTATAAAAAGAATTTTGTCAAGGAAAATAATTTTAATGTCAGTAAATTGTCAGGAAAATTGATAAACTGAAACTTGTGGCCACCCTGCTTTAGACTTTTTTCATTTCTTTCAATAAATAATTGAACTTTATAACATGTCAAATTAATTAATTTTAAATAATTAAATTATTGAATTTTTTAAGATTTGTGATTGCAATTTTTTAAAATGATTGAGTTTTAGAAAATTGTATGTTTATAATAATTTTTGTAAATCCAAAGTCATGTAAAAAAATAATAATCACTAGTTCAGTTTAAAAAAAGTGAAAATTTTTTGCCTTTGAGTTTCGGATTTTTCATTAAATGTTAATGAAAGAAAAAATTATTAATGTTTCGAATAAGTTTAGAATTTAAAATATTCTTCAAAAATAAAAATTCTATATCTGGAAATCAGGAAAAAACAAGAATGAATTAAATACAAATTATTAGTACTGCTTACTATAATTTAAATCAGTGACTGACTTTTTAATATTAAATTTTACGTTAATATAATAACTAATTAATAAATTGATACATTTTACTAATAAGTTAGTAAAAATTACTATTTATTGGTAAAATAATTATTTTATTAATTAAATTGCAAGGGTTTCTGAAGTTAGAGCCGAAGTAGAGAATCGAAAAAAATTGTTTTCACAAAACCAAAAAAATGAAACATTTTTTAAGGTTGTAGATTGGAAAAGTAAAATTTTCCAACTAAAAACCAAAATATCACTCAGTAATTCAAAGTTTAAAAAATTTAATATGAAAAATGTTGTAGTGCATCTAATTTAAAGGCATATAGTTTTTCTGAAAACTGCATATTTAATTGTATAGAATTATTTGGTGTTTATCAACGTGTAGTTGATAATAATTAAATATTTTTTGCTGATACAAAATTATATTTTTTTCTACTAATAATTTTACGGTATCAAAATTTATTCGAGAAAAACTAAACAAAATTAAATTAAATTTTATTTAAAATCAATTTTAACAAACAGTACCTAATTAATTTTTTCAATTGGAATGTTCATAATAATAAATATTTTAAAAAAATTAATTTATTTTAATTTAACTTTTGTTTTTAGTTCAATTAATTTTAATTTTTTCTATTGCTTTAATTTTTATTATTATTGTTTTACTTATTACTTATATTAATTATTGTTATAATTATTATGTCGCAATAGTGTAAAAATGAATAGAAGAAGGAAACACAAATTTCGCTATCCTCCTCTTTTTCAATCTCAACTTTACGATAGATTTACTTTTGGAAGTCAAAATCATTTTTCGGCCTATTATCAGATTAGTTCAGTTCGTTCAGTTCTATTCCTCGCGTTCCTTGCATTTTACGAGTGATCACGAGCGATTCCGATTATAATTCGGCTTAGCCATTACATTTGACATATGTGTGCGATCTCACCTATTTAGGCAATATATATAGCTAACCACCTAAGCTTAGGACTTTTGGCCGCGAGGAGGCAGACTTTCAAAGGAAAGCATGCTTTGCATTACGTGCGTACTCTCAGTTTCTCTCTGCTTCCAGTATTATTATTATTATCCAGTATTATTCCAATATTATTACTGGAAGGCACAGTGGGCCAGGAGAACCTGTTCGGTGGCCAAAAGTCAATTTATATTTCAAATGGCCTAAAACTTGTTACTCGGGGGTTTTTGGGGTCGCTGATTACGAATCTATTATTAGTTTTAAAAAATCCAAAATGGCGGATCCAATATGGCGGACGACTTTATTAAAAATTCAGCAGATCCACTTGAAACTCGTTACTCGGGGGTTTTCGGGGTCGCTGATTACGAATCCATTATTAGTTTTTAAAAATTCAAAATAGCGGATGTCTTTATTTAAAATTCATCAGATCCACTTAAAACTCGTTACTCGGGGGGTTTTCGGGGTCTCTGATTACGAATTTAATGTCAGAATTGAAAAATTTATTCTGGCGGTTTCAAGAAGGTAAACGATACGCAATAAAATTAATAGATTTTCTTGTAATTGCATATCTAGGGGTTTTTGATGTTGCTAATTTTAAACCTCATATTCAGGCTTTAAAAATAAAAAGGTTTAATTTATCTGCAGTTAAAAAACTCGTCCGCCATATTGGATCCGTCATTTTGAATTTTTAAAAACTAATAACAGATTCGTAATTAGCGACTCCGGAAACCCCTGAGTAACGAGTTTCAAATGGATCTGATTAAGGGGGGAGCCTTCTTTAGAAGGCTTAAAAATAGCGCTTTTTTAAGAATTTTTTTTAGGAAGGAGAAAAATAACTTAGACCTCCGGGCTTTTTGAGATGTTTTTGTACATATTTAAAGCATTTGTGATAAAATTTTTGACATGAAATATTAAAAAATAGATTAGTTAAAATTAATTGTTGATAGTGGTGCACATCTGGTCTTAAAAAACGGTGGGCACGATATAGACCGCAATTCTTGTTTAAAACATAAAAATAAAGAAAAATTTTAAAGTTAACATATATAGTTTCTATTTGAACTAAAAAAATTCAAAAGAAATAGTGAAATTCGATAATTTTGAGTGATAAAAACAGAAAAATCATTTTTTGAAAAAAAATAATGACTTTAACTGGTTCTCAAAATTGTTAAAAAAAAATTTTTCATTTTTTTAGTTTAAGTAGAAGAGGGATTAATACTGAGTAAAACAAGCCATCATTCATTAAAATCGGTCCAGGCGTTTTCTGTCAATCCTGAATTTCCTCCAGTTTATTTATAACAATTTAACAATTGGTTGTAACCTTCAATGTTTTTTAACGTAACTTTTTACACTCGACAAAAATCAACGAAAAACATGAAAAATAATTTAGATTGGCCTCTAAAACTTTAGGTACATATTCTTGGATGTATTTTCTAACGATTTAAGTAAAAAAATTGATTTTTTACCATGTAATGTAGGCTCCCCCCCTTCATTTTTAAAAAAGTCATCCGTCATATTAGATCCGCCATTTTGAGTTTTCAAACTCTGACATTAGATTCGTTATCAGCAACCTCAAAAACTTCTAAGTAAAAATTTTTAGCCACTTTTGAATGGATGTTGATATTGTAGCCAAGCTTTTCCTAATCTTATTCACTACGTATATTGTGACTCAATCATTGACTTTAATATTTACAAGTTTTAGTAAACAAATGAATTTGTGGTAAAATGTGCCACTTTTTCTTAAAATACGTATAACAAAGAATACATACCTATGCGAAACTTTACAAAATCTTCGGGAACTCCGGGGAACTCTTAAATCAAATATTATTTTTCACGCAACTTTACTTAATTTCTAACTTCTATGCTTATAAAATTAATCGAAAATAAATTATCCAATAATTAGATACTGATTTTTTTGTTTGTTTGAGACTAATATTGAACATCATTAAGTAATTGTTTGAAAAAATTAATTCTATTTCGAGAAATATACAGAACTTCAATGAAATTTTTAAGAGAAATTTTTAAATATTTTTAAATTTTACATAATTATTAACGTGTTAAATATTTATAAATAACCGTGTCATTAATGAAAAAGATGCCAGAACTATCACTAATTAGAATGTCAAAAACTACTTTAACAAAAGATAAAGTTCAAAAAGTCGACTTTTGGCCAGTAATCAAGTTGTTCTGGCCCACTGTGGAAGGTATCAAACCCAAAACCGACCCCCATCCAATAAAAAAATTTTATTAATTTTTTTGTTGGACGGGGGTCGGTTTTAGGTTCGAAACTTTCCAGTATTATTATTATTATCCAGTATTATTCCAGTATTATTACTGAAAGGTATCGAACCCAAAACCAACCACCGTCCAACAAAAATATTATTTTATGTTATGTATTTTAGAAGGACCCGGTATTGATAATTTTTTACTTTTAAACAATTAAACATACAAATTTGACAAAGTACATTTTGGAAAGGTTTTTTCATGCCCTGTCGATTGGAAATAAGCATTTTGAAAAAAAAATTTTTATAAAAAAAACGAAGTTAAAAATAAATTTCAATTTTTGGGGGGAGAGACCCGAATTTTTTTTACGAAAGCTGAGGTTTTTTTTCTGAAAGGACATATATGAGCGATTCCATCTCAAGTGATCAAGGTGGAGAAAAATTTTTCTCCAATCGTAGCAAAACTTGGGGCTTTTGTAGTACTCATAGATAGTAATTTTTCGTGAAAATATTTTTTTGCCTAGTCCAATATTTTCCGAGGGGGAGGGGGTTAAATTTTTGTGTTTTTCAGTACAATGCTTATTTCAATAATTTTTTACTCTTAAACAATTAAACATACAAATTTGACAAAGTACATTTTCGAAAGGTTTTTTCATCCTCTTTCGATTGAAAATAAGCATTTAAAAAAAAAAAATTTTTGACCCAAAAAAATCAAAATGAAAAATAAATTTCAATTTTTGAGGGAGATGGATACGATTTTTTTTTTTTAAACGAAAGCTGAGGTTTTTTCCTAAAAGGACATATAAATGATAAAGTGGGACTAGAATGTTTAAACATTGAAAAAAAGAATTTTCTCCAAAACGGAGCTAAAAACCGGGTTTAGAGCGCTCCGGCGAGTAGAAAACTCTTTTTTTCAATGTTTAAACGTTCTAGTCCCACTTTATCATTTATATGTCCTTTTAGAAAAAAACCTCAGCTTTCGTTTAAAAAAAAAATCGTATCCATCTCTCTCAAAAATTGAAATTTATTTTTAATTTTGATTTTTTTGGGTCAAAAAATTTTTTTTTCCAAAATGCTTATTTTCAATCGAAAGAGGATGAAAGAACCTTTCCAAAATGTACTTTGTCAAATTTGTATGTTTAATTGTTTAAGAGTAAAAAATTTTTGAAATAAACATTACACAAAAAGACCCCTTGATCACTTGACGTGGAATCGCTCATATATGAAAAAGTGGGACTAGAATGTTTAAACATTGAAAAAAGTGTTTTCTCCTAAACGAGGCTAAAAACCGGGCTTAGAGCGCTCTGGTGAGTAGAAAACCCTTTTTTCAATGTTTAAACATTCTAGTCCCACTTTTTCATTTATATGTCCTTTTAGAAAAAAAACCTCAGCTTTCGTTAAAAAAAATCGGGTCTCTCCCTCCCCCAAAAATTGAAATTTATTTTTACTTTTGATTTTTTTGGGTAAAAATTTTTTTTAATGCTTATTTTTAATTGAAAGAGCATGAAAAAACCTTTTCAAAATGTACTTTGTCAAATTTGTATGTTTAATTGTTTAAGAGTAAAAAATTATTAAAATAAACATTACACCAAAAGACTCCTTGATCACTTGACGTGGAATGCCCCATATACACACAACACATACTGACGCACTGCAAAATCAAGTGTCTCATTTTGAGATGTTTTGTTCCCTTATTTGAAACACATAGATGTATTATGTCCACATTATTTGAAACAGATATGTGTTTCATTTTAAAATGTTACAAAATGTCTGTCACATTAAGCACTTTATTTTGAGACACATTATATGTTTCGAGTAGCCGTTACACGGTAGACAAAACTTTTTATATGTCTTATACGCACTGAGTCATTTTTAATGCCTGGAAATGAGACACGAGGTAAAGTTAAATGTTCCAAAATATGACAGATCTTGTATATCAATGGTTTTAACACTTAAAGCAACTCATTTTAAGACAAGCGTGAGATACTAGATTTTGCAGTGTGTATACTCACACATAAAAGTCATTTCACGTAATGTTGCAAGTTGAAATTTCAACTTGTTGAAAAAAATTAAAACTCGGGGAATTAATTTTTCTGTAGTAATGTGCCCTAAAAAAATTGTTTTGACTTTTAAAAAAATTTGAAGAAGGTGGTGGCGAGTCAATTTTACTATTTTTGTTAAACCCCGTCTACTTTTTTAATTTTTTCTGTACATACTTGTAATGGCAAACATTTTGTTGAGTGTGTTTCTGAAAGGCTTTTTCATGCTCTTTCCAATGGTGAAGTTTACTTTTTTATATTTTAAATAAATAATGAAAATTATTAATTATTAAATAAAAGACTATTTATATTTGATTTATAATTATTAGGGGAGTGCTGTTAGGGTTGGACAGGTGTTAGGGTTGAGCCATCGTGTTTATTTTGTCATATCACACTAGCGACATCTGTTTTTGTACTTAAATTCCCGTGTAGAAATTAATTGTGGAAGTTTGGATCCATCCTCGCTCTACCCCTTGAAATGTTATAGTCATCTAGCGCCATCCATGGAGCGAGTCGATTCCGCTAGATTGAAACTTAACCTCCAATTTCCCCGGCATAAAGTGTCAAAACGTGAAAAATACATAATAAGCATATTTCATTCCTGAATTTGTTATATTTACTAATTTCTAGGAATACCTTTGTGGTGAAAAATCACAATTGTATGCTTTTTTTCTTTTCGTATTTGACCCAAAGAAAAATTCGGTTCAATAAAAAATAGTTAAGACGATTGAATGTTATATTTTTTAAAAATAGAAATTCAATCAAAGGATAATTAGGTTAGGTAAATATTCTGCATGACGAAAATTTGATTATATAAAAATTCAGGTTGGTAAAATTTCGGGCGAATGCCAATTTTGGGTTAAATAAAAATTCGGGCTAGTAAAATTTCGATCGGACGCAAATTTGTCTTAATATAAATTCAGCTAAAGAAAATTTTGGTTAAAAAATTTTTTCTGTTGCAACAACTAAACTTAAAAATTCTATTTTTTTGTAAATTGTTAATTTTGAAATTACTTGAATTAATTGATTAAATAATAAACCAATATATATGTTCTACATTTATAGTAGAAATATATTATTCTATTTTTGTATATGGGGCATTTCATGTCAAGTGATCAAGGTGGAGAAAAATTTTTCACTAATCGTAGCAAAACTTGGGGCTTTTGTAGTACTCATAGATAGTAATTTTTCGTAAAAATATTTTTTTACCAAGTCCAATATTTTCCGAGGGGGAAGGGGTTAAATTTTTGTGTTTTTCAGTATAATGTTTATATCAATAATTTTTGACTCTTAAACAATTAAACATACAAATTTGACAAAGTACATTACACCAAAAGACCCCTTGATCACTTGACGCGGAATCCCTCATATACACATATATAAACAATTTAAACACACTTTTTGTAAAAAAAAATTTTCTCGAATCAGAGTTTTATGAAACTTAGTATCCTAAGGTTTTAGTGATCACTGATTACGAACCCAAGGTCGGTTTTTTAAAATTCAAAATGGCGGATCCAATATGGCGGATAATTTTTTTAAACTGATCGGATTCGCTTGAAAATGGTTACTCAGGGGTTTTCGGGGTTGCTGAACACGAATCTGGCGTTACCTTTCAAAATTCAAAATGGCGGACAATTTTTCAAAACTAATCGGATTCGCTTGAAAATGGTTACTCGGGTGTTTTCAGGGTCGCTGATTACAAATTCGCGGTTCGTTTTTCAAAATTCAAAATGACGGTTCAAAATTACTAAAAATAGGCAGATTGGCTAGAAATAATGTAATTTAAATTTTAATTAAAATTGATACTCAATTTATTGGGTATCAGCTTATTTTTCAATTTTGAGAACGTAAATTGAGATTTTTAATCAGAAATTCTAAAAACTGATGAGCAGTGAGTTCCAAGAAAATCCATACAATTTTACTCCATGATTCTATCACATTGAAGTCGACATTTTGAATTTTGAAAAACCGACCTCGGATTTGCAATCAGTAACCCCAAAAACACCCCGAATAAAGATTTTCAGGTAAATTGGATCAATTTTTCAAAATAATGTTTGCCATATTAGATCCGCCATTTTGAATTTTGAAAAACTAACGCCAGATTCGTGTTCAACGACCCCCAAAACCCCCGCGTAACCATTTTCAAGCGAATCCGATCAGTTTTAAAAAATTGTCCGCCATATTGGATCCGACATTTTGAATTTTGAAAAACCGACCTCGAAGTCGTAATCAGCAAACCCGAAAACACCTTGAGTAGAGATTTTTAGGCAAATCGGATCAATTTTTGAGAATGATGTCGGACATATTAGATCCGCCATTTTGAATTTTGAAAAACTAACTTCGGATTCATGTTCAGCGATCCCAAAAACCCCCGAGTAACCAGTTTCAGCGATTTTTAAAAAGTTTTAAACCACCTTTTTTAATTTGCGAGGACAGCGCGAGACGACAAAGGTGTTTGAAATGCTAGTAACGCCATTACAGTGCAATGGAACACTAGTGTGGTTCCAGCCTTGCTCCACGAAATTTTTCTACACGGGTTCTTGCTACTAATGCCAGTCAACTTTTCACATGAGTTTTAGTCAAGTATACGAACGTATACTTTTGTTTTTTGCGAGTCATTGTTATACGCTCAACAGAAACTTTTTTGTGGTGTCAAAAAAGAGAACTAAATGTAAAAGAAATATGCCAAAGACCAAGTAAATTTATTGAAATTGTTTATTAAGATGTTATACGAAAATGTGAAAAGAAATTTGGGGTTTTGTGTGACGCGTTTGTGTTCTATGTGGTATGTCGCAAAACGACGCGTGAGTTAGCGTTGAGCCAGGCGATGTCGTAAGGGTTGAGCCGCCCAAAATATTGCATTTACGAAGCGTACTTGCAACAGAAATTCATTTTTTGACTTAAGGAGGTGTCAAAAACTTTATTTCTAACGAAAAAAGAGGAAATTTTTTTTTTGATAATCTTTTTTTATTGTTTTAATTTAAAAATTTTTGATTTCATTCTTAAGAAATAAAATATCTAATCTTATGCAAAAATGCACAATATGGGATTTTATTTTAATTTCATGGTTCCTTTCCTCATTTTCAAGTGTCTTTCTATTATTTGAAGGACATTTTTTACCATTTATCTAAATATTTCATTTATTTTCTACAGTGGCTCAACCCTTACACCCATGTTCAACCTTACAACATTATTTTTTTTTAATTTCTTATAACTTTGAAACTTTTAGCCGAATTTTTTTGCAATGTACAGCAAAAACATTTCATTTGAGTTGATCTTTCCAACAATATGCGCGAAAACGTAAAATTCGCACTGCAGAAGAAGTTATGAAGAAAATTCAAAACTATGTCCAACCCTGACAGCACTCCCCTATACATATATTATAAAAATTAATTAATCTTAAAATTTACATTTTTAAAAAGTGTATTTGGTCATCTCAATATAAATAATTAATTGATTTATTTTTCTATATTTTTCGACAAAACATTTTAAAAATAAAAAATTCCCTTTTCTTGATGAATGATGAAAGCATTACTCCACCAGTAGACCCTAAATATGTTTTTCTACGTTTTCAAACAAATTTTACTTTTTTAAAAAAGTATAATTTACTTCAAGGAATCAAAATTTTATTAAAAGCCGAGTAATATTTAAAATGTTCCGAGCAATTAATACTCTGAACGAAGTAACTTTTATTATGTTGTTATTACACTGTGTGACAAATATTATTTAAATTATATTTAAATTGCATCAACTGCACAATAATTAAAACCAAAAACCAAAGAAAAATCTTAAGGGAGATTCCGCCTTGGACTCCAACCAAATGATGCGACGATGGCGAGACAAATCAACAACCTGGTGAAACATTAAAGAGACTTACCACGACTCGACTCTTATCCAAAATTACTCGACGGCAAACAACACAAATTATTTAATAAATTAGACACAAATGGTTAATATCACTCAATTATTAATATATATATATATATATATATATATATATATATATATATATATATATATATATATATTAAAAGAGATTATTAATTTACACTTAATTGAATTTAGTAATTGTAAATCTGATTTGGCACTTCAAACTTCACTTCACAAAACTTAAATGGCAACTGGCGATAACGACGACGACACCGGCAGGCTTCCTCTCCTGCATCGCTCCTCCTTCAGATCCAAAAGAAACGTATCCCAATCGCTTCTCCGATTGGACGCTGGAACCGCTGCTCGAGACGAAACGAAAGGCCCAGGGCCCAATAACATTATCCCCACGTCAACCCGCGAATATTCAAAATGAATATTAAACCAGTTAACCAAAAAGGAAATCGTAACGAAATGCTTCGTTACAATCCCCTCTCCTAGGCCAACAATCCAGAATTGTTGCCGACCAAACCAACCAAAAATAAAGACAAATGACCAACTCGACAATACAAAATAATAATTCTTTATTAGAAAAATACAATATCGAATCCTTTAATTGGCCAACACTTAACCAATAAACAAAATTAAAACAAGTAATAATAATAATAAGAAACCAAATAAACCCTTTTTATGAAATAATGACTCTATACTTAAGGAAAACCTCTGTGCTGGCGATCTTGCCAAAATGCCGTTCTCGCGGTCAGAACCAACTCTTGCCTGAGACTCACCAAGGAGGTCTCCAGCAACCTCAGATCATCCATTAATCCCGTAGCCGAAGGCACCGAATCCGAAACCTCCAAAACAAGCTCTGGCTCAACAACCGGACCAGCCTCTAGCACTTTTCCACCTGATTTTGTGCTTCCACATGGCTTAGGTGGATCCATGCTGTCCGGATCAGTCACAAAGTCCACCTTCTTGCTGAATCTAGCCCCAGATTGAGTCCCAGAACCCTTCCTGCCGGAACCCGATCGGTCTAACTCCAACACCGACATCATAGATGCCGAACGCTTGAAACGCAAACGAAAAATACGTCCACATCGAGGGCAATCCTTAATGTCAACCCCATAACGTCCACAATTTCGGCAAAACAAGTCAAGAGGCTTGGGGCACATAGCTAATTTGTGCTTCAAACTCCAACAATTGAAGCAGGCCCCCATAGGAGGGTCCAATTCCGGGTCTGTTGGAATTCTATCCAACCCCCTGAATATGCATCCCACTGTCAAAACCGGACGCTTCGTCATGGCCTCTTCTCGGAAGCGATCCGCCGGACGAGGAACCACAATAACATTTGGCTCCCGCGGTCGGACCTGAGCCAAGGGCTCCTCACGACCACGAGCCTCATGCACTTCCTCGTCATCAACCGTAACCAAATCGCTATCCTGGTCCGTTATGACAGCCTCCAATTCTTCGACAGCATATCGACTGGCCAAGAACTTCTCACTCTCCAACATGACAGCTTGACGCTCTTCTCCAGACCCCGGACGAGCAGAATGAGCCCGTGACTCATCTGCACGACCAAATGTAAGGCTACGGCCCACAGAGCGAAAACCTTCAGGAGGCAGAGATATATCAGAACCCGAAGAACTGGTAACACTGCGATCCTCAATTACTCCGGAAACTGCAGAGCCTTCAGGGACACCTCGTCCACCTGCACCACCAGATGCTCGACTCGAATTCGCCCTGGGTTTGCCACTCCACATGTCACCTATGACATGTAGCGATTATTGTCCGACCCCAATTCATAAACCGAAGGAGACAATTGCCTAACAATTTCATAGGGACCTTCAAATTTAGGAGCCAACTTTGCCGAAAACCTATTTGCCGCATTCGACAACTTATGAGTCCTCCATAAAACCTTATCCCCTACATCAAATGTAGCTTCTCGCTTATTTCGATTATAATAACGACTCTGTTTTTCCCGCTTCTCGTCAATAAACCTCGCGACCGAATCTCTAAGCGCGTCCAACCTACGCAATCTATCGCACCAAACCTCTGGGTCAATCCTCTGATCCGTAACCTTACCTTCAACCTCTCTCCTCAAACTCTTAACTGGTTGAGGCTGACGGCCATAATTCAAAAAGGCCGGTGAAACCTTTGTCGAAGACTGTACGGACGTATTGACCGCATGTCGGAACACATGGACATGTTTTTCCCAATTCCTATGATCCTCGCCCACAAAAATCGCAGTCATCGTCTTTAAAGTGCGGTTACTTCGCTCGACCGGGTTAGCCTGGGGGTGGTATGGCGGTGTTGTTAAATGCTTAACGCCATAGTCCTCCAAGATTCATTTGAGGTGTTTTGATTGTCGAACTCCTTTCCATTATCCGTTAACAGAAAGTGAGGAGTGTCCCACCTGAACACGACCAATTCCTCAAATGCCTTCGCAATGGCCTTTCCATCAGCAGACCTGATTGGTTTCACCTCAATCCAGCGTGTAAACAAATCCTGGAAAACAACCAAATGCTTACACTGATTTTTACTGGATGGAAACTCCATACAGTCTGCTGCAACCACCGTCCACGGTTGTTCCACAATCCTTTGACCCATTATCCCTTGAGGTCCTTCTTGCGAGACTTTACACCTCTGACAGTCAGGACACTCGCGAACAAACCTCTGGACATCATGCCAAATGCCTAGTCAGTAATATTCTGCAGCCACCCTAGCATATGTCTTCTCTATTCCCAAGTGACCTGCTGCAAATTCAGAATGAGCATTCCTAAGTATTCTATTCTGATGCTCCTCCAGAAGTACCAACTTCTAACCCTGTTCTTCGCCTGTGATTGGTAACAATAAAGGATCATTCCTGTGACGATATAACAAATTGTTTTCCACCAACCATCCTGAAAAACGTTGAGGAAACTCCTCAACCAATTGTTTCCTCTTAATGTACCACGGGTCATCAATGGTGCTGAAAGCCGACATCTCGTCCGTGTTATCCTCGTACATACGCGATAATGCGTCTGGTACGTGATGATGAACCGCGACGATGAACAATGTGGAAATCCCATTGTTGCATCTCGAGTGCCCAACAAGCCAAACGACCAGACGGATCCTTAAGATTCCTGAGCCACCTCAGTGCACTATGATCCGTAATAGCCTAAAACCTATATCCCTCTAGATATGGCCTAAACTTTTTAATGGCCCACAAAAGTGCCAGACACTCACGCTCAGTGACACTATAATTCCTTTTTGCCCCTGTTAAAGCCTTACTTGCGTACACAATTGGATGTTCGCCATCCTCAGACTCCTGAGTTAACACCGTGCCAATCGCTGAGTCACTAGCGTCACATTGGATAGTGAATGGTTTGACAAAATCCGGCCGAGCAAAAACTGGGGCCGATACCAACTTTTTTTTTTAAAGTTTGGAAAGCCTCCTCATGCTCAGCTGTCTATTCCCAAGCTCTTCCTTTTTGAAGAAGCCTCAAAAGTGGTACCTTAATCTCGCTAGCATTCTCTATAAAACGAGAATAGAGTGTACAACTTTTTAACAAGTAATTACCCCCTCAGTTTGTTTAAGTAGGGGAAAGGTGTAAGAGATGATCCCTTGGGGCAAGATGATCCTTTCGAACTTTGGAGATCCTATTAGCGTTACCGTTAAGGTAAAAACAGTGATACGTTGCCAATGACATACCTATACGGAAAAATGAATAGCACAAAAGATGCGCCAAACAGTTGGACAAGTCGTGTGCTTTAATTCAGCGCGTCTAGTGTACCTTTTTGGAACAGCAGACATACTTAGTTCGGCGCAGGCGTTGTGCTTTGAAACTTGTAAATTTTATAAGCACAGCGTCTGCGCAGAAAAAGTATGTCTGTTGTACCAAAAAGGCACACCAGACGTGCTGAATTAAAGCACACGACTTGTTCTACTGTTTGGGGCATCTCTTGTGCTATTCTTTTTTCCGTGTATGAATCAGACAAACTGTCATGATAGTACACGTCATTAAAAAAATTTTATTGGAAAAATTAAAATATCATAGTTTTGATCTAAAGAAAGCTAAACTTTTAACTTAGGTAACTTTTGTTGCAGAAGCTGGAATTCAAAGTTCCTTGTACTTATAGCTTCAGTATATCTTCAATTAAGTGTTCTGATTGTTACTTTGGACTACCAAAGCTTCTAGGTTAAGTTACGAACAAATTAAAAATTAGTGTCATTTGGGGCAAGATGATCGCTCAATGGGTGTACAAGATGATCCCCCCTAATTCCCATGTATTTTATCTCACCTCAAACTGAATTTTTTATTGTTAAAAAAATTCAATTTTTCTCGCTTCTTATATATTTTTGTTATGAAAACTAACTTATTTAATACAAAAAGGTGAAATCTACATCTATTAGATATATTAATTTTCTTAATGTAGAAAATTACACGTAATTATAAAATAGAAAAACGAATCGTGGTGAGTGTTCAAAAGCATTTATGGCCTAAATAAAGCATATTTAATATTTAAACACGTTATTCCTTCAATTTAGTCTCCCTTTCCAATAATTGGGCTAAGATAAACCTACGGATCATATTATTATTATTATTATTATTATTATCGTTACAGTACTATTACTGTAATATTTTAGTATAAATTTACAATAATCTTACAGTTAATTTTTCTAAGCAAAATTATTTTAAAATTTTAGTATTATTACACGAGCATGTAAAGTAAATAAAAATAACTTTAACATATATATTTAATGAATATACAAGAATTTTTTACTTATTTTATCATTAGAAATAAAACAGTTTTGCAATTTTTCCCAAAGCGTGTAAGATTAAAGTAATGTTACCGCATATTACTGTAATGTTACGTTCTATATGGGAAAGCTCTATATGAGCTCTATATGAGCGATTCCATGTCAAGTGATCAAGGTGGAGAAAAATTTTTCTCCAATCGTAGCAAAACTTGGGGCTTTTGTAGTACTCATAGATAGTAATTTTTCGTGAAAATATTTTTTTACCTAGTCCAATATTTTCCGAGGGGGAGGGGGTTAAATTTTTGTGTTTTTCAGTACAATGCTTATTTCAATAATTTTTTACTCTTAAACAATTAAACATACAAATTTGACAAAGTACATTTTGGAAAGGTTTTTTCATGCTCTTTCGATTGGAAATAAGCATTTTGAAAAAAAAAAATTTTTTGACCCAAAAAAATCAAAATTAAAAATAAATTTCAATTTTTGGGGGAGAAAGACCCAATTTTTTTTATTTATTTTTTTTTAAACGAAAGCTGAGGTTTTTTCCTAAAAGGACATATAAATGGTAAAGTGGGACTAGAATGTTTAAACATTGAAAAAAAGAATTTTCTCCTAAACGGAGCTAAAAACCGGGTTTTGAGCGCTCCGGCGAGTAGAAAACTCTTTTTTTTAATGTTTAAACATTCTAGTCCCACTTTAGCATTTATATGTCCTTTTAGGAAAAAACCTCAGCTTTCGTTTAAAAAAAAATCGTATCCATCTCCCTCAAAAATTGAAATTTATTTTTAATTTTTATTTTTTTGGGTCAAAAATTTTTTTTTTCCAAAATGCTTATTTTCAATCGAAAGAGGATGAAAGAACCTTTCCAAAATGTACTTTGTCAAATTTGTATGTTTAATTGTTTAAGAGTAAAAAATTATTGAAATAAACATTACACCAAAAGACCCCTTGATCACTTGACGCGGAATCCCTCATATACACATATATAAACAATTTAAACACACTTTTTGTAAAAAAAAATTTTCTCGAATCAGAGTTTTATGAAACTTAGTATCCTAAGGTTTTAGTTTTATTATTATTTCAATAATTTTTTACTCTTAAACAATTAAACATACAAATTTGACAAAGTTACATTTTGGAAAGGTTTTGTCATCCTCTTTCGATTGGAAATTTATTTAAAATAAATTTTTTATTTATTTATTTATAAAGTGGTTCTAAGCAAAGAATAAAACATAAAATAGTTAATTAATATAAAATAAATTAAAGAATTCAAAGATTTGGTTGTTTTTAATCACGATGTCCGATTCAGCCCCACACCGTCATCTCATAATTAACCTGCAATATATTTTTTCTTCTTAATGTTTTCCATTAAACTTTTTTTCTACTAAACTCAGTACACCTTGTACTAAAAGAAAAGTGGCCGTATGATATATGCACTTTAATTTTAACGATAAAAACCCTAATAAAATGAAGAAAAATTTTTTTACTTTTACCTCAAGAAATGACATTTTCACATATTAACGGCAACTATTGTTGCAAGAAAAATGACACGTCCCTAAAACCTCATGCAGCATATGCATCACGAAATTGTGGGCTAGACAATTTTGAACAGTAAAGTGTAAGAATCCCACTGTGCGAGGCGTCCCGGGCACTGATACTGCGCTGATACTGAAAGGTGGTCGCGTTTCCACAAAAATTGCAATATCTCGAAAACTATTCAAGTCTCCATCGATTTCTTTTTTAAATGAAAGGTGAAATTATAAGCAATATTTTATTAATTAAAAAGAAATGTTATTTTATTGAAATAAAAGTTTGAATTTGCAAAGCGTTTCTTTTTGACAAACATTTATTTTGAAAATGGGCCTGTGGGGCAAACCGGACCGTTTACGGTGGGGCAAACCGGCTATAGGATATTTCCATTGAACTAAAGTTTCATAAAAATTATTTTTAAATAAAATGTTTCTTTCATTAAAATATTTACTTACCATGAAAAATAATTGTCTTTCAATAATAATTGGACCCTTTATTATTGTTTCTCTGATAATGACAAACATTTATATTTTTTTATTAAAAAAAATTCAATCCCGAGTTATAAATAAATAAAAATTATATTAAAAATTATATTATATTATATTATATTATATTATATTATATTATATTATATTATATTATATTATATTATATTATATTACACACAACGTGTATTAGTTTCAAATGTTCGATGATTTTAATGCGTTTATGCACAGAGAGAAAAATCAAGCGTTTGTAGTATGAACAGTTAACCTTATTTCGTAAAATAATGCACATGCGCAATAGGCGTAACATTTGTTCTATATTTATATTAATTTCTACGTTATCAGCGTAAAAGTTCTACCTTTAACGCATGGGACGTCAGTATACTACGATTGCAAGAGATCCATGCTTTTTAGTATATGTTTCATTCAACTGAGGTATAAGGACATGCCTCTTTAGCAGGACGTTCATACAAAATTACCATAGGAAGTCTCTATACTACAAACGCTTCATTTTTCTCTCCGTGTGGTACAACATAACTATATGTACCACTGAGCGTTAATTATAGAACGTTCAAACATACGTCCTGCCGAAAGGACGTTCTGAAATAGTTATGGTAACAATTTTTTCCAGGATTATTTTTAGTAAGTAAACTATACTGCTGCTAACTTGTTGGTTGGTGTTACCATTTTTATTAGTGTATTCAACTATTTTATTCAACTACTTTTTTTGTTGGTCTACCTGTTTAACCCATTTAGTCCCAAATGTCCGTATTTCTTTGTACAAGTTTGATCTTTCCGTTCTACGAGTTACGAATTTGGAAAAAATCGGGACATAGGTTTTTTTAAATTTGAGTGTCCTCTTTTAAAATCTGAAAGTAAATTTCAATTTTATCATAAAAAGTTGTAATTGTTTAAACAAAAATAGCAGTTTTTTAAAGTGTTTTTTGTCATTAAATTAAATTATTTACTCGAATTCGGTTGGGAAAAATCCGGGACAAGAAAATAACGCGTCCAAAATGTTGGGACTATCAAATAGGAATAATGCCGAAATTTTTTTTTTCTAATTTCAAAATGGCGCCTCCAAAATGTCCGCCAAAGTATTCAAATTTGGAAACATAATGTTAAAAAATATTAACATTATTTTTTTTAACCTTTATGCTTTATTTAAATAAAAAAATGAGGTTTCAACAAAAAATATTGTTATCTGATATTATTTAACAATAATTTAAACATTTTTTATAAACCATTTAAAATATGTGGGCCAAAATGGTAAACAAATTTTTATTTTTATCAATTCTCATTTCTTTTTGCAGTGAAAATGAATAATAAAAGTTAATAACTTAATTTATACTTTTTTACAATGTTTAAGAATGTTATAAACAATTTTTATAAACAATTTGCAAAACATGAAATAGAATCCTAGAAAAAAATTATTTTTTGATTATATTACGTTCTCTTGAAATCAAAATGTTTCTAAAGGTTTAAACTTTCATTTAACATAATCTAACAATATTTAAAAATGTTATAAACAATTTTTATAAACAATTGTTATAAAAAAATATTTTTGAGTGAAAATAACTTCTTTTCTATCCTACTAGCTTTCTTTTGTCACTAAACAGGAAACTAAAGTATCTAATGCTTATAAAAAATTTGTAAACAATGTATATAAATGTTATAAACAATTCTTATAAATAATTAGTTAAATATGAATTACCATAATAGAAAAAACGCATTTTTTTATTATATATTGTACTCTTCTAATCCAAATCTTTGTTAAAGAGATAAACTTTTATTTAATATTATTTAACAATATTTAAAAATGTTATAAACAATTTTTAAAAATAATTTGAAATTCGTGGGCCAAAGTGGTATAAAATTTTTTAATTTTTATCATTTCTTATTTCTTTTTGCAGTAAAAATGAATAATAAAAGTTAATCACTTAATTCAAAATTTTTTACAAGGTTTAAGAATATTATAAACAATTTGCAAAACATGAAATAGAATCCTATAAAAAAATTATTTTTTCAATATTGACAAAATTTTTAAAATAATTTCAGAAAATCGTTTTTTTTATCAAAATTGTTTATAAAAATGTAAAAAATGGTAAATAATTTCAGACGAAGATTTTTATTTCAAATATCTATTCTGATGAAAAACCAAGCAAAAAGTGAAAAAACATTTATTCTTCCATCCCTGAACTGTTTTTTCTATGAAAATTGTTTATAACATTTTTAAATATTGTTAAATAACGTTAAATGAAAGTTTAAATCTTTAGCAACACTTTGATTGCAAGAGAACGTAATATAATCAAAAAATAATTTTTGTATAGGATTCTATTTCATGTTTTTTGCAAATTGTTCATAAAAATTGTTTATAATATTCTTAAACCTTGTAAAAAATTTTGAATTAAGTGATTAACTTTTATTATTCATTTTTACTGCAAAAAGAAATGAGAATTGATAAAAATAAAAAAAATTTATACCACTTTGGCCCACGAATTTCAAATTGTTTATAAAAATTGTTTAAATTATTGTTAAATAATATCAGATAACAATATTTTTTGTTGAAACCTCATTTTTTTATTTAAATAAAGCATAAAGGTTAAAAAAAATAATGTTAATATTTTTTAACATTATGTTTCCAAATTTGAATACTTTGGCGTACATTTTGGAGGCGCCATTTTGAAATTAGAAAAAACAAATTTCGGCATTATTCCTATTTGATAGTCCCAACATTTTGGACGCGTTATTTTCTTGTCCCGGATTTTTCCCAACCGAATTCGAGTAAATAATTTAATTTAATGACAAAAAACACTTTAAAAAACTGCTATTTTTGTTTAAACAATTACAACTTTTTATGATAAAATTGAAATTTACTTTCAGATTTTAAAAGAGGACACTCAAATTTAAAAAAACCTATGTCCCGATTTTTTCCAAATTCGTAACTCGTAGAACGGAAAGATCAAACTTGTACAAAGAAATACGGACATTTGGGACTAAATGGGTTAATTAGTTACGTTACTAACTAAATGGCTGGAGTTACTAACTGAATAGTAACAGTAACTAAATAAAATTAGCAGCGTGTTATTACGAACCAAATAGTAGTCACAACTATTCATTTCTCTCAGTGTAAAAGTAAAAAAAACATTCTTTCGTAACTTTAATGTAAAATCTACAAAAATCAATCTTTTCTGTCTGAACAATTAATTTTTATAATTGATTTAAAGCAATATTTATTAGATGTTATTATTTAGATTTGGCTTCTGAGATATGACTTATGAGTTATTTGACTTAAATAACTCGTATTCGGTACAAATAACTATTTATTTGATGCGATAAAATAAAGTACTCATATATAATAAATATTCACTTGTTTCAAACAAATATTTATTGGATAATAGACAATTAAGGTATTTGTCGCGTCGATTCGTTTTCGTCAGTTTTTTTTTTAAATTCACATAATTATTCTTTGGATATTTATCTACAAAATAAAGCCTATTAAAATAATTTGACCATCTGTAAGTTTTAAAAAATGAAATCAAAGTTTCGATTTTTAACATGTACGGTATAGGAAAACCATATGAAAACCACAGATTTTTAATTTTTGCACTTATACTAATCGTCCGATTTTTTAGAAAAACTAAAGTTTTATTTATTGAACCAAAATGAAGTTTTATAAAAAAATGAAAATTTTTCACCATCTCGTTTAAAAGATATTTAACATCAAACTTGAAAAATTATTTTAACATTTATTGTAAATGACAGGTGAATTCGTAAACGTGGCAATAGTGCTTGTTAAATACTACAGCTTGTCTGCTACTTTTGGCGCGAAATTTAAAAGACGGCCATACGCCAAAGTTGCGACGTTGCCACGATCGTTTTTCATGCAAGAGGTTATGAATATACTTTGAGAACATCTGTGTATCAAACTGTACGTCCCCAAAAGTTTTTCGGAAACTCGCATTCATAATCGTTTCATAAGTACAGTCAACAGATACATACTTTTGAGAGTGACCTACTTGTCTAAAAATTTTCGACCATATTTTCAAACGAATTTTATACAATACTAGTTGTCGGACCCGTCTTTGACGGGATTTAGTTTCTGCTTATATATTTTATAGGGTGTCTACCCACCGGGAATTAAATGTTACTGGGAAAAACTAATCATTAGTAACCATAAACTATTTCGTTAAAAAATATTACAATTTTAATCGGTGACAGATTTTTTTCTATCCAATTTGTTATTCAGGAACAGTATTTGTCAGCTTTTAGTACTTTATGGGTTTAAGGTACAGCAATTAATATATTAAAATTTAATCCTAAATTTACACCAGCATTTGGAGTCAAAGTAGAGTCTAATTATAAATAATTGTGTCGCAATTAGACCCTACGTTACGATTGCTAAAACCTGAATAAAATCTATATGTTTAAGCTAAAAGTAGGGCTTAAATTTTGACTCGGGTCTGTTGTCATAAATATTACATCAATCAAAATTAAAGTATAAAGCAGTTTTTAAAACAAATTAATATAATAAAACTTTTTTAATTTGGTAAGAAAATTACTGATTTTTCTTGGTCAAATTAAATTTCCGCGGCTATTTATCGGTTTCCCCGCGCAATTGGTAGACACTTTGTTAAATGTATTATAGTAGAAACTAAAACACGTCAAAGACTGGTACTGGTATATAACATATTTTTTGTAACATATTTTCTTAAAAAAGAGTATTTTCATAAAATAAATCAATTTTTGTAGCCATCTGCAGATTTATTTATGGCTAAAACTAAAAATCAAGTATATTGCTACTTAAGATTTGTCTTTACATTGCTCTAAACATCATTAGAAGTTTAATCAAAAAGTAAAATAACGTAACTTTTTACCATGTAAGCTTTACCCAGTGGTATAATGATAGTATCGTATCACAGGTGACTTACAATTCTAGACATCTTGCATATCATTTTTTTTCATAAAATATTTATCATCATCAAATCAATTTATAAATTTAACGCGAATTTGAGAAGTCATATTTTTGACGTTAGTAATGATGAAAATATCAATGAAAATTAAAATAATAAAGTCTTACGCCCTTGATTTGTTTTCTATTGTCAATTTAGTTTTAGTTAGTATTATGTTTTTTGTTAAGTACAAAATTGTACAAAAGGGTCTAGAACCCGTTTAGGATGAAAATAAAATAAAATCATAAAACATCTCCTTTTTTTAAGTTTCTGAAGTTCTTTCTATTAAAGAATATTAAATGAATTGGATAAATAATTGTGAATTGCATTAGTTTGACGTCACAATCTTAATCAAAGACCCCAAAAATACTACTGAATTAAGCTCGATAGTAATTAATAACAATTATAATTTTTTCGATTTTTAGATATTGAAAATATTTTTATACTTACATCTTAGTCATACTATTTTTGTGTAAAATTATGCTAAAGTGTGACTAAAAACATGTATTATTCAAATATACAGAGTTTAAAAGCAATTCATTAAAAAATGTAAACATTGAAAATTTGCAATTTAAAAAATTTTTTTAAAACATTTTTATACTTAAATATTAGTTATAGGGCAATATTTTTTGCATGTTATTCTTAAATATAGATAGTTTAAACGCAGTTCATTAAAAAATATAAAATGTTGATATTTGCGATTTTTTGAATTTTTGTAAAATCATGTTTATACCTATATCTTAGTTATCGGACATTTTTTTGGCAAATGTATTCTAGAATGTGATTAAATAACATGTTATATTCAATTATACAAAGTTTGAAAGCATTTTTTTTTAAATATAAAATTTTAAAAATTTTGATTTTTTTGAAAATATTGAATATCTCCCGTTCTAATTAATATTTTTCAAATCTCTTAACTGGTCAGGGATCTATGCACCTACATGTTGGCTCACATTTCCTACAATATCTTCGAAAAGTATTTTGTATTCTTTGATAAATCCAGTAAGAACTATTACTTGTAGTCATTGAAGTTGGCTGTTCCCACATGAGCTTAAAAAAAGCATGTTCAAGTTCAAGCTGAAATTTCAACCTCCCACCCTCTTGACAGGGGAGGGAGAGTTGGACCTATAAATTTATATGTTAACCAGTACCTACTAGGGTAACATATTTCTAAAGTGTAAAGAAAATCCAAGAACTTTCTTTTTTTCTGGGGCAATTAAGAAATAATGCCTCATGTATACATGCTCATGTAAATATATAATTGTTTTTCGTAATCTGGAGCATTGGAGAAAGTGGAGGAATTTAAAAAAATTGAGTGAGAAAGACAGAACTCTTTATTATGCTGTTAAAAGCCTTCCTTAAACTCAAACGTGTTATTCTTTTATTTTAATAAAAGAGATTTTATTCTTCTTTTATTTAAATAAAGGAGAATTTTATTATTCTATTATTAAGATATAGTGGGAAGTCCCCTAACGCCGGACGGCACCTAGCGACGAACACTTGTAATTCTTCGACAAATGACAAATCGTCTGATTAAAAAATTGTCGAAAAAGTCGCAGAAGAACGTAATAATAAAGAATCAGAGTGCTCGGTTTGTTAATAACGCGAATGACCACGGTGAAAGCACCAAATTGTTTTTTAGTGACAAAACGTTGCACCCTATAAATTTCAAAGTGCTATCACTACTATAGTTTTGTGTTTACGTGTTTATTTCAACTTGATTTGAAGAGAGGGTTTAACTATAATTACAAGACTATGAAAGTTTTTTTTAATTTCTTAACGGTGTTAGTATAAAATACGTAATTTTGAGAATTGCTTGTCCTCTAGTACTGGTCACAAGGATTTTCCCTAGTACCGGACGGTTGACAAATTGGTTTTTCTAGATAAAGTCAGACAATAAGTGAATAGTTCAGTCACATTTGTTTTATATTTAAATATATATTAGACAAAAATATTCGTTGAACCAATCATACACTTAATATGAATGTGTATTTTGTAGGATGCACTGTAAAATTAAAATAAAAAAAATAAAAATTAATTTTTCTAACGTTTGTGGTTTTATTTTATAATATCATTTTTTTATTTAAATATACATAAAGTTTATAACATTTAAAAAAATCTCAGAATATATGTATATTCAGTTTTTCTAAGGATAGCAAATTAAAATAAAAAAAAACAAATCAAAACGTTGATCGCAACACTTTTGATTCGTTTTTTGTCTGAATTTGATATCTGCACGCGCATGGTCTAAAAAAATACAAATCTTTAAATAACGATTTTTTTGTAAATACAAATGTCAGAAAATTAACAAATAAACCATACAAAAAATTATTGAATTCTACGATTAATGGTACATAACTGAAATTTTTAATAATTTATATACAGATTGCAGCAATAAATAAATTTGACAAAAAAAAATTTTTAAATAAAATTTTTTCAACTTTTGCATATTTTTTAAAAATTGCAGACAAAATTTAGAACTTAGATAGGTGTGATCATTTAAGTCTTATCTTTAATTTGAGGCCAAAAGAGTTGAAAAATCTTATACGGTTCGAGATATATCAATATAAACGTCCGAGCATGTTTTTTAAACAAATGCATTGTTAATTAGTTGATTTTAAACGGTGTTTGGCTGGAAATGGCCGGCCGTTTATAATTGAGACACAATGCATAGATTATGACTAGATATACTGCTTATTCACTTGTCAGAGACTTGACAGCTCATCGTATTAAGTAAAACTCGCTACCAACTTGAAATAAAATATACAAAAACGAGCAAAGTATGTTGTAAAAATTAAGTAAATATATTGAAAATTTCATATCTAGAATGGTTATGCTTAATCCAGAAAAGTATTCCTCGGGGACTCTTCTCGAAGTGCGTAAGGCCAATAGGGCAGGAGTATAAACAATAAAAAAAATCACCTCTTTGTCTCGCTTGCGCAGTAATGTCCTATGAATGTTATGCATGCACAGTAATATTCGAGTCGGTATCAAAACTACACAACATTTTTCATAAAAATGTTACGTTTTACTAAAACAAAATAATGTTATTTTATTATTTAACCCTTTCAGTCCCATAATTAGGGCGATTGAAAAATATCTACAATCGGTATAGCACCCATGGTTTTCGGGGTCGCTGATTACGAATCTGAAATCAGATTTTCAAAATTTTGAAAATTCAAAATTGCGGACTATAAAATAAAAAATTTTTAATTTTACTTGAAAGTTGTCACTCGGGGGTTTTTGAGGTCGCTGATTAGGAATCTGGAATCAGATTTTCATAATTTTGAAAATTGAAAATGGCGGAGTCAATATGGCGGACTATAAAATTTAAAAAATTTTCATTTTACTTGAAAGTTGTCACTCGGGGGTTTTTGGGGTCGCTGATTAAGAATCTGGAATCAGTTTTTAAAAATTTAAAATGGCGGATCCAATATGGCAGACAAAAATTTAAAATTAAACAAATTTGCTTGAAACTAGTCTCTCGGGTGTTTTAGGAGTCGCTGATTACGAATCTGAAGTTTGTTTTTAAAAATTTTAAATGGTGGATCCAATATGGCGGACAAGAATCAAAAATTAAACAAATTTGCCCTTAAAATGGTCTCTCGGGGGTTTCTGGGGTCGCTGATTACAAATCTGGAGTCAGTTTTTTTAACTTTAAAATAATGGATACAATATGATAGTCAAAAATTAAAAATTTACAATGTAGGAATGAATGCTGCTTCTTGGAAGTTTGCGGGGTGTGTACATATAATTCTGGAATCATTCTTACAAAATTTTTTAATGGCGTATCTAATGTTACGACTACAACATCAATAATAATTAAAACTACATTAAAGATTAATAAAATAATTAATTATATATAATAATACATATATAAATATATATAATTAATGTAATTTAGTAATTATTATTATTTCAGTAATATGAGAGAAGTACTGTTATTTTGTCTTTGTTTTCTCTTGGATTGTCTTTTGTTTTTTTGTCGTTCGTCTTTTGTGTTTTGTCACATGTCTTTTGTCGTTTGTTACTTAGAGATTGTAAGGAGCGCAAATAACTTAATTTCAATTAGATTTTGTATATTTTTATAAAAAAATTTAAATACTATTTTTTTGGTAATGTAAATTTATTCCCCCCAGAACGCAGCCTAGTATATGTTTTCTTATAAATAGATATAAAAAATTAAAAAAACCTATAGTCTGAACAGTATTTTATAACCATTTAAGTGTCAATGCATGTAAGCTTCTTTTATTTTATCATTCTAAGTTCCGAGACAATATATATATTAATTTCATAATAGAGTTCGCCCCTATCAATAGTGATAGCGGGAGTAAAGATGGTGAGTATACATCGGATGTTAGCAGTGATATTGAATTGAATGAAGGAGAAACAAATTCAAACAATAACCAGGCTAGATTAGATAGGTCATATTCTGAAGATAAGACACCACTGAGTGAAAGAAAGAAGAAGTAAGACGGTATTTGGGAACAAAAATGTAGAAAATTCAACGAAAAACCTTTCACCGAAGAATGTGTTCCGAAACTACCTACAAATGTATCTTCGGTATCAGAAATATTCCTTTGTTTATTTTCAGAAAACCTTATTGATATTTTCCCGCGTGGAAATGAAAGTATGGGCAAAAGATGGCAAAAGATGGCAAAGTGTGGGTAAAGGATAGCGAAATGTGGCAGTAAGTTTGCCAAAGATGGCAAAGTATTGCTACGGAGCGAATCCC
Source organism: Leptopilina myrica (nomen nudum) (assembly GCA_032872475.1). Classification (NCBI taxonomy): domain Eukaryota; kingdom Metazoa; phylum Arthropoda; class Insecta; order Hymenoptera; family Figitidae; genus Leptopilina; species Leptopilina myrica (nomen nudum). The sequence continues at coordinate 33,088,681 of CM065459.1, read as the reverse complement.
ATGGTTTAACTATGGCAGCAACATAAATCAATTTTTCATCAAACAAAATAATAAAAAACACAAAAACTTTTAATATTTTTCATTTTTAAACCATAAACAAAGTGAGGCATATAAAAAAATTATTTTTTAAATGGTTTTTTTAATTTAACTGTTAAAATGAACTATGGGCAAAGTATGGCGAACCATGGGATGAAAGAAAACTTATTTTTTATACATTTTCGAACTATGAGCAAAAGATGGCAAACTATGGGATGAAAAAAAATTATTTTCTATAGATTTTTGAACTATGGGCAAAAGATGGGGAACTATGGGATAAGAAAAAAAATTATTTTCTATAGATTTTCGAAGCATGGGCAAAAGATGGCGAACCATGGGATGAAAGAAAACTTATTTTCTATACATTTTCGAACTATGGGCAAAAGATGGCAAACTATGGGATGAAAAAAAATTATTTTCTATAGATTTTTGAACTATGGGCAAAAGATGGCGAACTATGGGATGAAAAAAAATTATTTTCTATAGATTTTTGAACTATGGGCAAAAGATGGCGAACTATGGGATAAGAAAAAAAATTATTTTCTATACATTTTCGAAGTATGGGTAAAAGATGGCGAACTATGGGATAAGAAAAAAAATATTTTTTATACATTTTCGAAGTATGGGCAAAAGATGGCGAACTATGGGATAAGAAAAAAAATATTTTTTATACATTTTCGAAGTATGGGCAAAAGATGGCGAACTATGGGATAAGAAAAAAAATATTTTTTATACATTTTCGAAGTATGGGCAAAAGATGGCGAACTATGGGATAAGAAAAAAAATATTTTTTATACATTTTCGAAGTATGGGTAAAAGATGGCGAACTATGGGATAAGAAAAAAAATATTTTTTATACATTTTCGAAGTATGGGCAAAAGATGGCGAACTATGGGATAAGAAAAAAAATATTTTTTATACATTTTCGAAGTATGGGCAAAAGATGGCGAACTATGGGATGAAAAAAAATATTTTCTTTACATTTTCGAAGTATGGGCAAAAGATAGCGAACTATGGGTTAAGAAAAAAAATTATTTTCTATAGATTTTCGAAGTATGGGCAAAAGATGGCGAACTATGGGATGAAAAAAAATTATTTTCTATAGATTTTTGAACTATGGGCAAAAGATGGCGAACTATGGGATAAGAAAAAAAAATATTTTTTATACATTTTCGAAGTATGGGCAAAAGATGGCGAACTATGGGATAAGAAAAAAAAATATTTTTTATACATTTTCGACGTATGGGCAAAAGATGGCAAACTATGGGATAAGAAAAAAAAATATTTTTTATACATTTTCGAAGTATGGGCAAAAGATGGCGAACTATGGGATAAGAAAAAAAAATATTTTTTATACATTTTCGACGTATGGACAAAAGATGGCAAACTATGGGATAAGAGAAAAAATTATTTTTTATACATTTTCGAAGTATGGGCAAAAGATGGCGAACTATGGGATGAAAAAAAAAATATTTTCTATACATTTTTGAAGTATGGGCAAAAGATAGCGAACTATGGGTTAAGAAAAAAAATTATTTTCTATAGATTTTCGAAGTATGGGCAAAAGATGGCGAACTATGGGATAAGAAAAAAAATTATTTTCTATACATTTTCGAAGTATGGGCAAAAGATGGCGAACTATGGGATAGAAAATAAACTATTTTCTATACATTTTCGAACTATGGGATGAAAAAAAAATATTTTTTTTACATTTTAGAACTATGGGCAAAGTATGGCGAACTATGGGATGAAAAAAATATATTTTTTATACATTTTCGAAGTATGGGCAAAGTATGGCGAACTATGGGACGAAATTTTTCTTCATATCTTTAAAGTATGTACAAAGGATGGCGAATTATAGAAAGTATATATATATCAGGGACCGATACCAAAACAAAATCAAATAAAAAATTACTTTCGTTTTAGTGTTTGAGTCAAATTGAAATTCCGATCCCATTGGGATATTCAGAATCCAAAATGGAATTCTGACAGAATTCTTATAGGAATTCTTATTAAAATTCAGATCGGAATTACTTTAGGAATTCCAATCAAAATTCCGATTACGGACGGAATTCCGATTCCATCGGCATTTTCAGAATACAGATCGGAATTCTGACAGAATTCTTATAGGAATTCCAATCAGAATTCCGATTTCTAAGGAAATTCTGATCCCATTACAATTTTCAGAATCCAGATCGGAATTCTGACAGAATTCTTATAGGAATTCAGATCCCATTAGAATTCTGACAACATTCTAATAGGATTTCTAATCAAAATTCAAATCGCAATTCCGACAGAATTCTTTTAGGAATTCCAATAATAATTTCGATTACTGATGAATTCCAATCACATCGCAATTTTCAGAATCCATATCGGAATTCTGACAGAATTTTTATAGGAATTCTAATCAAAATTCCGATCCTATCAGAATTATCAGAATCCTGATTGGAATTCTGACAGAATTCTTACAGGAATTCTAATCAAAATTTTGATACGAATTCCGAAAGAATTCTTCTTGGCATTCCAATCAAAATTCCGACAGAATTATTTTAGGAATTTCAATCAAAATTCCGATTTCTGACGGAATTCCGATCTGATCGGAATTTCCAAGTGAAGGTAAAATTCCCTGTAGAAGACGTGTCGAATTTGCACCGAATTTAGTCAGGTTGTTGTTGTCCATCTTTTGCCCATACTTCGAAAATGTATCAAAAATATTTTTTTTTCTTATCCCATAGTTCGCCATCTTTTACCCATACTTCGAAAATGTATAGAAAATAATTTTTTTTCTTATCCCATAGTTTGCCATCTTTTGCCCATAGTTCAAAAATCTATAGAAAATAATTTTTTTTCATCCCATAGTTCGCCATCTTTTGCCCATAGTTCAAAAATCTATAGAAAATAATTTTTTTTCATCCCATAGTTTGCCATCTTTTGCCCATAGTTCGAAAATGTATAGAAAATAAGTTTTTTTTCATCCCATAGTTCGCTATCTTTTGCCCATACTTCGAAAATGTATAAAAAATATTTTTTTTCTTATCCCATAGTTCGCCATCTTTTGCCCATAGTTCAAAAATCTATAGAAAATAATTTTTTTTCATCCCATAGTTCGCCATCTTTTGCCCATACTTCGAAAATGTAAAGAAAATATTTTTTTTTTCATCCCATAGTTCGCCATCTTTTGCCCATACTTCGAAAATGTATAAAAAATAATTTTTTCTCTTATCCCATAGTTCGCTATCTTTTGCCCATACTTCGAAAATGTATAAAAAATATTTTTTTTCTTATCCCATAGTTCGCCATCTTTTGCCCATAGTTCAAAAATCTATAGAAAATAATTTTTTTTCATCCCATAGTTCGCCATCTTTTGCCCATACTTCGAAAATGTATAAAAAATATTTTTTTTCTTATCCCATAGTTCGCCATCTTTTGCCCATACTTCGAAAATGTATAAAAAATATTTTTTTTTCTTATCCCATAGTTCGCCATTTTTTACCCATACTTCGAAAATGTATAGAAAATAATTTTTTTTCTTATCCCATAGTTTGCCATCTTTTGCCCATAGTTCAAAAATCTATAGAAAATAATTTTTTTTCATCCCATAGTTCGCCATCTTTTGCCCATAGTTCAAAAATCTATAGAAAATAATTTTTTTTCATCCCATAGTTTGCCATCTTTTGCCTATAGTTCGAAAATGTATAGAAAATAAGTTTTTTTTCATCCCATGGTTCGCCATCTTTTGCCCATGCTTCGAAAATCTATAGAAAATAATTTTTTTTTCTTATCCCATAGTTCCCCATCTTTTGCCCATAGTTCAAAAATCTATAGAAAATAATTTTTTTTCATCCCATAGTTTGCCATCTTTTGCTCATAGTTCGAAAATGTATAAAAAATAAGTTTTCTTTCATCCCATGGTTCGCCATACTTTGCCCATGCTTCGAAAATCTATAGAAAATAATTTTTTTTTCTTATCCCATAGTTCCCCATCTTTTGCCCATAGTTCAAAAATCTATAGAAAATAATTTTTTTTCATCCCATAGTTTGCCATCTTTTGCTCATAGTTCGAAAATGTATAAAAAATAAGTTTTCTTTCATCCCATGGTTCGCCATACTTTGCCCATAGTTCATTTTAACAGTTAAATTAAAAAAACCATTTAAAAAATAATTTTTTTATATGCCTCACTTTGTTTATGGTTTAAAAATGAAAAATATTAAAAGTTTTTGTGTTTTTTATTATTTTGTTTGATGAAAAATTGATTTATGTTGCTGCCATAGTTAAACCATGGGATTCGCTCCTTAGCAATACTTTGCCATCTTTGGCAAACTTACTGCCACATTTCGCTATCCTTTACCCACACTTTGCCATCTTTTGCCCATACTTTCATTTCCACGCGGGATTTTTCGTTAATACTATAATTTCTGTAATAATATTATATAAGATTTATTTAAATCTATAGTGCAGTAATCAATAGCACATGTTATTGAACCAACAGTATTTGTATTCGAACGATATTGAATATTGCCGTTTATTGCGACAAATATTTCATTGATTCAACAGAATTTTTTTCTCAGTGTATTAGTTCTGCCTATTCAATTGATATATAATTTTTTTCCAACTGGGGAAAAATTCCTCAAGTGTTTCAACTTAAAATGGAATGTTTCTAAATGGGGCTGACTTTACAGTACCTTTAGTACTATAGTAGAGCTCTTTATTCATACAATTTCAAGAAGTTTTATTAAAAAGTGTAGAGGGTGGAGAGAGTTGAAGTTTATGATTAGGTGTTAACAGTGGGTTTTGTTATCTGCAGTAGCTAGAATACAGTAGAGTAAACAAAATTTTGACTTATATGTTTTCGAAAGGTTTTTTCCTCCTCTCTCGAATGGTACAAATATTAATTTTAATTCAAAATTTAACTTCATTTTTTCAAACTCAAAAATATTTTAAATTTTTTTTTAGGAAATCGACAGTATTTTTCTCTTTTTTTAAATGTATGGGATGCTAGAACATGTGTCGGGAAAGAATTCGTCTTCACAGGTTTAAAATCCAAGTGTTCAGTTAGCAAGCATGATTTTCATTAGTTATAGTCCTATTTTAACAAATCAAAAACGATAAGAAATTTCATTATCTGTAGAATAAAGGAAAACTATAGAAAGAGCCATTAAGACTTTCCTAACCTATTATTAACGTACGCAAAGTTGAGTGTTTAAAGTCGAAATAATTATTTTCGCATATCCCGCTGGGATAAACGATAAATATAAGTGCCCTGAGGAATAAAATTCAAGATTTTATAATGACAAGTAAGAATTGACTGCTAAAATTAGAAAAACTAAAAAGGAAGAATCAAAATGACGACCAAAAACGTCATTTTTTAAATAATCGATCAGATTGCGTTAAAACTTCTTACTTCGGGGTTTTTTTTACTCAATTGTTCTTCAAACTTTTAAAAAATTAATAAAAAATTATACACTTGAAATAAAAAGTATCAACTGAATCTTATCTGACATAATATTTATAAAAAGCGACTCCAAAAACACCGAAGCAACAAGTTTCAACCGAATTGCATCAATTATTAAAGAATCATCCGCTATATTAGTTTCGCCATTTTGAATTTTGAAAATTAAATAATATATTCGTATTCAGCGACCCCAAAAACCCTGTAGTAAGAAGTTTCAACCCAATGTGATAGATTATTTAAAAAATGACGTTTTTGGTCGCCATTTTGATTCTTCCTTTTTAGTTTTTCTAATTTTAGCACTCAATTCATACTTGTCATTATAAAATCTTGGATTTTATTCCTCAGGGCACTTATATTTATCGTTTATCCCAGCGGGATATGCGAAAATAATTATTTCAACGCCCGTGTAGAAATCACCATGCTATGCCTAAAATGATTATTGGCCCCAGCTTGGACCTAACTTGGCAACCCCTTTTTATATATTCTAGGCTGGTCCTAACTTGGTAATACCTAGGATACCTAGTTAAGTCTTAGACAAATTTTTATAGAAAAGTAATTAAATGTACGACTTGATAAATATTCTAAGATAATATTTATTCGATTAACTAATATTTATTCGATTAACTAATATTTATTTATGTTCTGTTTTACTTATTTATTTAATTTGCAATAAATATTTTATTACATTATTTTCTATAGTTATATTTCTTATTTAATTTATTTGTATTGAAGAAATTAATTTAACAATATTATGTTAAGAAACAAAAAACCTTGTTTTAAGCAAAATTGTTAAGTTTAAAATAATAACATTGTTGTAAATCTAACCTTAACAATTATATTTTTATTTAAGTTTAAGATTACATTATTAATATATGTATACTAAAATGTTTAAATTAGTTCTATCAATCTCAACTTTTAACTTTTAAAAAGAATATATTATGAAATATTAACATATTAAATTAAATATTTTTTTCCGATTACAAAAAAATTATAAATATAAAAATAGTTTCATCCATATTTATATTTTCACTGACTATATATAAAATTTTAGAGGTTATTCATGAGAAAATTTAAGTATATATTGGTAATGTAGATAACTCTTTTTCCAGACAGATAGTTCTTGGAAAAATTTCGATGTTTTTAATTATGAAAAAATTGTAATTTTACTTAAGAAATTTTTTTTAAATATACTAATTATTAATTACATTTATACTTCAAATAAATCATTAATGACTATTTTCTTAATGCTATAATTATAAAAATAAATACAAATTAAGATTTGTTTCTCTCAGTTTGAATTATTCCGCCGCTATTCTCGAAATTTTAAAGTCAAATTTCTATTTTCTCTTGAAACTTTAAAGACCCAAGCTCTTGCGGAGACAACCATAAGTTTCTTGGAGGTTATATTCTTGTGAAAAGTACATTAATATTTACTAAGTTTTCTGCTTGTTTTTCCGTTGATTTATATTTTCCACTGTTTATTATTTTTAGTTTATAATTGAATTTATTGTCATAGAAAATGGAGCGTAAACGTTATCGTAAAGAAGACACTCGTATTAGAAATCAGAAGTTCAAAAAAATTCGTCGGAGTTTACAGGAACTGGAATCCTGTTCGAATGATATTTATTTTGAGGAATCTTTCGACGGTAAGTAATATAAAATATTTTATATTTTATAGAATATTATTACATACGATCTTTTCAGTTGATCCTCTAAAGTAACCGAAGTGTATTTTTTCTCATAACCTGGTAAAATTTTGTTTTATACATTTTTTATTTTAAGGTTATCATTTGCAAGGAAAGTCTAAACATAATTTAGAATCAGTTACTTTTGATAGAAAATGTTTATTATATTTGATTTTAAATGTAAAATGTATAAAAGAGAATAGGCGAGATTACGAAAAAAAGCAATTTGGTTACTTTAGAGGAACAACTGAAAAAAACTTTTTTTATAGGACCATCGTTCGAGTAGTTAGTTTTTCACGGAAGTATCCTAATATATTAAATATATATATGTCTTAAATCAGTAATTTATTTACTTCTAGAAACCAGTGATGAAAATTCGTCTACAGATGAAATCAATTCGGCCGATTTAAATCTTAATAATTCTAATGCCAACGACCTCATTGCAGGTAAATACAAAGTTCTAGGTTTCAATTAATTTAAACTCAATTTTATTTTAGAAACAGAGTTTTATTATTATTTTATTTTCCAGTAGATGAAATTCAACAACAAATACACGAAGAAGGAGAGATTATTGATGAGCCTGGCATTGAAAATCCAGAAGAACATGAATTCAATGAAGATCATTTTGTGAATGATGTTCTTGGAGGACGGGAGAATCATTCTTCGATAGATGACGACTCATCTACAGATGAGGAAGAAAATAACGATGATCCTCCAGTATTACCAAATGTGCCCCCGGAAATTGACCAATTACGTCATTTGGCTAATGAGAAGAACATACCTCAAAGTACTTTGGATCAGATATTAAAAATTTTTCGCCAAAGGCTTTTACCGACCTTACCAAAAAGCTCAAAAACGTTTCTGAAAACGACTGATTCTCAATATAATATTATTGATATGGAAGGCATGAATGGAGAAATGGGAGAGTTCGTGTATTTTGGAGTTGAATCTGGACTAAAAAAATGTGTAAATGTGGATTTACACCCAGAAAATACATTAAATTTGCAAATTTTTATTGACGGTATGCAGCTTACCAAATCAGGTCATTTGGAATTATTTGTGACACTCTGCAAAATATTTTTTGTACCCGACGTATATAAAGTATTTCCTGTGGCTGTATTCTGTGGAAAGACAAAACCAAAAAGTGTCGATGATTACTTGGACGAGCTCATTGATGGACCATGGACCTTCTCCCTTCTGTCGCATTATGCCACCAATAAATATGATAGAGATTTTTGTTCTAGATTCAATGCATTTGCTTTTCTTGGGAATCATGAAAAAATTACTGGAATATTGGCTGATCGGTAGTTTAAATTTCAGGTTAGGTTTGGAGAGAAAAAAAGAATTAGGAAAACGAATGAAGCATATCTACTCCCAAATTCCAATAGAATTTCAAAGGAAAACGCGTTCAATAATTTACCACGCTAAATGGAAAGCCGTGGAGTTTAGATTTTTTTACTTTATTGTGGCCCTGTGGTACTTAAAGGTATTCTGCGAAAAGAGTTATATCAACATTTTTTATTGTTGCATGCTTCTAGTCGTATACTGTCTTCAGATGTTTTGTGCAATAGATATACGAATAATTCTAAAATGTACTTGAGAACATTTTTTACAACATTGAAAGACCTTTACGGTCCAAAGTCACAAACTCTAAATTCTCATCATTTGATTCACGTTGCCGACGATGTTGACACAATGAAGTGTAGTCTGTCACGAATCAATGCATTTGCTTTTGAAAGCTATTTGGGAAAATTGAAAAAACTGATTCGCACACCTCATCGCCCACTAGCACAGTTATGTCGACGACTGTATGAGAGAAATATTGCCATTAATGAAAAAGTAGAGGTTCCTATGTTATTCCAAATTTTAAAAAGAAATGAAGATTCCATAGAACAAATTAAGTTCAAAGAAACGACGATTTCTATTTCAGAGCCTGATAATATAGTGCTTTCCGAAGATGAAACCGTGTTGCAAATACGCACTATTTTCGAATCTGCAGAAGGAATTAAATTTGAGGCTCAAGTTTTGAGAAAAGCATCATCGTTATTCAATTATCCATTTGATTCGGATCGATTAAAAATGTGGCAGTTACTAAACGCGCCCTGTAATGGACTGAGATTATTTAGTTTAGAATCTATTCAATGTAAAATGGTCAAATTATCTGTTCCCAAAACGAATAATAGTCTAGAGAAATTTTACGTCATGCCAATTTTACACTCACAAATCTGAAATTTGAGTAAAATAATGAATTTTTAATTACTTTTATTGAGATTTTTTTTATTGCTTATTGTGATTCGGATTAATAATTTTCTGTACTTATACATTTTTATAACCACTCATGTTTCAATATGTACCAACGAAATAAATGAGATTTACATAGAACATTATTTAAGTAATCGGCGCTTTTATTGGCTTAAGATAAGTTAAAAAATGAATAAAAGTCTTGCAGTCACCGTTACCTGACTGGTATTATCCCTTCTACCACATGTTCGAATCCATTATTCTCTATGTATATACTTACAAACTAAAAAAAATTTTAATCAAGGTGAAACTGTCATAAACATAACCTATAACGTTTTGTTTGTATTGTCACTACCTTCAAGAGGAATATAAATAAAGAATTAGACCTATAGAAACAAAAATCAATTGTTTATTACTATTTAAGTAATATTTAAATATATTTACTATATTTTGATAAATATTGGATAGAACGGCCGCAACATTTTAAAAGCTCAAATAAATAATATTTATTTCTTCTTCAAATCAAAATCTTTTCGCAATAATGAATTTTAAATATTCAAAATAATAATGAAATTCTTCGTAAAAATTGAATTATGTTCTAAAATAAAAGAAATCAATTTAATTATTTAAAAAGATGATAAAATTGTACGCAAACATTTAATTATTTTCTAATTATTTCTTTAAAATTTTTATTTTCTGTTTAAAAATAATAATAATTAAATTTTTTTTAAGTTATTGAGGTTTACGAATAATTTTAAAATTAAAGAAAATTTTAAAAATAATGTCTGTTTGTAGGAGACTCTGCAGATGTTTTTAAGGACAGTACAAAAGTACTTCAGTCATCCATCTCTGATGATACAGAAAGTAATACTGGGGACAAAACCATGTTGCCAAAAATGCAAAAAACTTCTGTTAAATTAAAAAAATTGAAGAAGCAAACTACTAAAACGAATACAAGTTCAGCATGGAAACTGAAAACTAATTCAGAACCTATACATGGTAAGTTTAATCTCTCATTCTTTAAAAAAAAACTATTTTATTTGCAACTAGAATGTGGCCACACATCGGTAATATCAGAGAAAATTGTTGTCAGGAAAATTAATTAAATTCAGACTTTTTCGACTTATTTTCAAAACTTGCGAATTTTTGACTTTATTCTTCCAAATATTACAACAATAATTGAATTATCAAAAATTCTAATGACAATTTTTAAATGTAAATTTAATAATAAAAATTATTATTCAAAATTTTTAATTACAATTTGTCACAAAATTAATTAATCTTTTTTAAATTATACAAAAATTCTTTAAAGATATTAAATTATTTTCGAAAAATTACGTTAAAATATTTTTAAAAACTAATTCTTAGAATTCTTTTATAATAATCTTTAAATTTCAATTATCTTGGAATATAGTTAATAAATAATTTTCTTTTTTGAGATTTATTAAAATTTCGGAAAAATCATGGTCACATTTATAATTAATTTAAAAATACTTAAAATCTATTAATTCTCACAATTATAATTTTTCCACAATGATCTATCATTGTGAAATCAAGTAAAAATTCATTGTTAAATGTCTTAAATAATTTACATCACTCAACTGGAATTTAAATAATTTGTCTTAAAAATAAATATGAAAATTTTAAAAATAATATTTGTTTGTAGGAGACCCTGCAGATGTTTTTAAGGACAGTACACAAGCTCTTCAGTTATCCATCTCTGATGATACAGAAAGTGATACTGGAGACAACAATACGTTGTCTAAAATGCAAAAATCGTCTGTTAAATTAAAAACATTGAACAAGAGAAGTACTGAAACAAAAACAAGTTCAGTATCAGAACTTAAAACTAAATCAAAACCTTTAAATGGTAATTTTAATCTCTTATTTTTTTTAAAAACTTGTTTCTTTGCAACTACAGGGTAGCCACATGTCAGTAAAGTTAAGAAAATGGCAAGAAAAAAGTTTGTTGTCATCAAAATTAAGAAAATTCAGACTTTTTCTACTTATTTTTAAAATTTGCGACTTTCTCGACTTTTCTTCCAAAATATTGCAACAATAATTGAATTATCAAGAAATTTTAATTAAAAATTGTAGAAAATAATTCAATTCATGAAAAGTTGTAATTGTAATTTTTAGAAATTATTACATTTTATTTATTCATTTTCCGTAAGATTTTAAATCTTTCTGTAAAAATAATTTTGTTAGGGAAAATAATTTTAATGTCATGGGAATTGATAAACTGAAAATGGTGCCTACCCTAAACAAATACGGATTAAAATTAAAATTCTGATGCATTCATGAATTTATGTATAATAATTCTCTAAAATGTATTGTACTTTCTTCGACAGTTTTAGCAAAAAAATCTAGGGCAACAAAATCTATCAGCGGTAAGATTTAATCTGTTTACCTATTATTAATTAATCTATTTGTAAAAAAGATTTTACAAAATATTGTACAATTTTATTTACAGAAGTAATTATCAGAAAACTCGATTCGATGGCTGTGGATATAAAAGAAATAAAAAAATGCCAATTAAAGCAGATGCAGAATAGTTTTGGAAAGCCACTAGAAAAAACAATTATTTTTGAGGAAGAAAATAAACTTAACTTACCGTTTAAACAGAAGGAAGAATTTGAAAAGTTTGATAATGATTTATCAAAGAGCAGTGAATTATGCAAAGAATTTGTAAGTACATCCAGAAAAACCTTTTTTTCAAATTGTCATGTTTAAAAGAAATTTAAAAATCTGTTTTATTTATAAAAGAAAATAATCGCGGGCATAAAAAATAAATATTTCACGATTTGGTTATTAGTTCAAAATTCTTTATTATTTTAAAATTTATAACTTTATATTCCTGTTAAGTCTATTTACTGTAAAAATGTCAAATTCTATAAATCAGATAATTTTCATTGGATATAATTTTGAATTCAAAAAAATTTCTACAAAATTTAACTTTAAAAGAAAAAAATCTGACTTTATTTCTGTCCGAAATAATCTTTAATTTACATTTCTTTAATTTACACGAAGAGTAAATTCCTATATTTTTATTTTCGTAACTGTTTTTTATAGAAAAATTCTTTACCAAAAGAGTTTGACGCAAAAATGTATTTGCGAGGAAGCATAAAAATATTATCAAAAAATACTTAAATAAAAAAGTGATAAACCAATATACAGTTTCCAAAAAGAAGGAAGGAAGAAGTTTGTTTTGTAAAACAAATATGTATAATTGTATGTACGGTAAGTTTTTTATTCCTGTTATCGCCTATTTGGTTTAACGTGCAGTACCTCTGCATACGTGTATTTCACTACACGGATTTATTCCTGTTATAAAGAATAAATAATAAATTCATCGTTTAAAATGTGTATTTTTTGTTTTAGAAGTTTTAAAAGAAACGCATATTGATATTGCATCCGCAGGAAAGCAAAAAATATCGGAGCAATTTTTTGCTTCAGAATTAGGGACTGTTTTCACATCCTCAAAAGACTGAGAAGGAGGTAGGATAAACAGGCAAAAGACAGCCGCATCAAAAAAGAATGAATGGCTTGCAGGAAATATAGTTAATGAAAACAAAGTTGATGAAGAAAGCGTTAATGGAGACTATCAGCAAGAGATTAATAAGGAGAGTGATGTAGAGAGTGAACAGAAGAGTATCAATGACAGCAATGGAGATCATGTTTAGGAAGATTTTTAAAAAGAATTTACAATAATGTCTTTATAGAAATTTTGTATTTTTTAAATTGTATTTGCAACCTTTTTAAGCCAATCTTCAAGAATGTATGTGCAAAGAATTTGACTGTTAACTGCACTATTATACTAATTATTATTTTTTAAAAATATTTTCTCACTATATCTCAAAACCTCTTAAAGAAAAATTTAAAAATGTCTTTACAAAAGCATTTATTTTTTTCATATTTTTCTATATTTATTTCTTATTGTTATATAGCTTTAAAAGTTTAAAAGATTTTATGTTTGTACCTACTACAATAAGAAAATATATATAAATTTTAATACAAACTAAAATTATAAAGAAATTGAACATTCTGTCTGAGATGGACCTTTCTAGGTCCAAAATTGGACCTATAAACGTCCTAACTAGGCTCCCAAGTTAGGACCAGGCTTAAATCGCGTCACCAACCATTGTTGGTCCAACCTGCGCTGCCAGACTAGGACCAAGCTAATAACAGGGCAAAATATGTAGGACCATGTTAGGACCAGTTTTCATTTTCCACACGGGACCTTAAACACTCAACTTTGCGTACGTTAATAATAGGTTAGGAAATTCTTAATGGCCCTTTTTATAGCTTTCCTTTATTCTACAGATAATGAATCGCAAATATTTCCACTGTGCGGCGGTGGGGCAAGATAGAGAGATTCGCAATTTTTTACATATTATTTATTTTATTGTTTTTTAAGAAACAGATGGCTTTTGTACGCCTTTGTTACGAAAGACTGATTCCCATAGATGATAATTCAAAAAAAAGTAATAAAGTATATATTCGATAATTTTCGTTTTTTTGCGTTTTAAATCTTAAGTACCCCGTCTTTCCCCACTCTCCCCTATTTACCGTAACCTACTGTACCAATACGGTTTTTGATGCGAAAACGCATTCACCGAATGTCACCACTAATACTTTTTCTCTATTCTGAATACTTTTCTTTTCAGTGCAAGTTCAAAACTTGCAGTGTAAGATTGCTGCAAGTTTGATACTTGCAGAATGTTTTTACTGCAGGTTTCATGCAAACTTATAAAAAACTGAACCCTACCTGTAAAATATTATTTTATGACACCTCTTAAAAAGAGTTGCTAACCCCCGTAACAACACCATACAGAAAAAACCTGCGGACTCAACTCTGGCGATGAAAATTTTTTGAAATGCGCGAATCGAGTGACAATAATACACACATCTCAGATCTGTGTGAATATTGATAATTATTAAAAAAAAGAGAAAAACGAATTAAAGCTTATAATGACTGGTGAATAGTGCGTGACCAATGTGCGTTCGTGTGCATAAACGTGTGTAATGGATGAGGAGGGGCACACCACCTGGCGTCAGAGTGACAAGATCTAAAATTAGAGCGTTTGTATTGCGTGTCGATCGTCGCATGCGCGTATACGTACGCCCACTTCCGACTTTGCCTTATTTTCATAAGTTCTTTTTGACTCTCCTTTTTCTTCTATCCTCAATTGGTCCCTCCCGAACCCCTTCCTTCACCCTCTACAACCCGTTTTGTCCTCTTGTTTCATTATATATTTCATTTCTTCCTTCATCCGTTTCAAGGAGAAACCGTGAGAAGGAGATCGATGATGCACGCATTACGCGCCGTTACCGCGCGTATGTGCGTGCACCATGCATATTATGTACCTCTAATACGCAACATGTACATCAATAACTACACAAATCCACCAAGAATGTATATAAACATATGTATCTGTGTGGGTGAGTATTTCTACAACTTTACTTGTATTGTACATTTTCATTTTGAGTCTTTTCCACCTTATACTCATTATAAGTTTTAGGTCAAGTACACAAATGTAACGGACATTAATGGACAATAGTTCAGAAAGGTGGTCAATAATTATTGAGATAATTAATTACATGCGCAGTTGTTGAGAAAATACATTCGGAGATCCTTCTTTACATCAAGGAAAACTTGACTTGATAAATGATAATTGACAATAATTATAATGTTTAACATCAATTTCAGAAAATTTTACAAATCTCAGAAAGTAATCTTTATAAAAGTTTAGTAAAATCTCTGTTATAAGGGCCAACGGAACTAAATTTTTTAAACTCACATGCTTCTAAATCGATGACCGGGTAAGTACTATTCACAGTATTAATATCTTTCGTATGGGAAAATATTGTAACAGTCTAGAGTATATACTTAGAGAAAAAGTTTATTTCACTTAACCAAACTGTTTAAATAACCTATTTTATTTGATTCATTTTAATAAATACGTAAAATTTGTTTGGTTATCCGAATGAAATTTTTTATTTGAAGGTGTTTGTTTGATTTTAAAAAAATTAGGGTTTTGAATAGAGAATATTGTTTAGTTAAATGCAATTTATGTGACTTAACACAGAAATTTGTTTGATTTAACCAAATCATTTTATTTTAGTCAAACAAAAATATTTGCTTGTCTAAAAAAGTACATGTGTGAATTTATAAATGTCGGTCTCACTTGTCTACAGTCCCCGTTTGGGTCAAATTTATTAGTAAAATCTGTAAATCGAAGAAACAAAATTATAAGTGTCGGTTAAGTAATTGCATTGTGTTCATTGTAAGACTTACTGCATATTTCATTTGTACCAGTGAGAAGAAAATTTCCAATAAGTTTTCAGTTGGTTGGTTCGAATAAACTTTTTCAGAGTACATGTATAAAAATCATATATAATATGTTTAATGTAATGTTTTTTATAATTAAGTAATTTTGTTTATATGAAGAAACAATTAAATAATTTTTTATTTAATTGAGGAGCTGGATTCTCTTCGCTCGAAGAACCGGTTCTAGAATTTCCTCTAATAAGGTTTCAATTTCCTAATTTAATATTTTCTAGTCCCGTGTGGAAAATGAAAATTGGTCCTAGCATGGTGACGCGATTTTAGCCTGGTTCTAACTTGGGAGAATAGTTAGGACCAGTTTGTAGGTCCATTTTTTGACCTAGAAAGGACCATCTTAGACAGTATTTTCTATTTCATTATAATTTTAATTAGTTTATAATATTTGTTAAAGAAATAACCTAAATTTATAATAATAAGTATTAGTTTTAATTAATTATTATTTTTTTTCAATTAAATGATGACCAAAAGCGAATTCATAAATAATGTTAGTACTTATATGCAGAGATTAATATATATTCCTCTAATATATACATTAAAAATTATAAAAAAATAAATTTGTTAATTAAATTATTTTACATTATATATAATCTTTAAATTGCATACTTATACGAATATAATGCAGAAAAATCGGAATAAACGCAAACCTAAGAAGCAGGTAAAATCTAACGCACGCGGGAATCGAACCTATGACCTACGGACTACGAGACTAACGCCCTAACTACTATGCTAATGAAACTAGTTGAGATCAAAATTTTTATTGTCAGTGACTTGTTGACTTGCTTTTGATGATTCAATATAGTATTTATTGACACTAATACACCATAATAAATAAAAAAATAGTTTAACAACAACAATAATAATAAAATAATATTCAAATATAAAAATTCAAAAATTAATATTTTTATATTATATCAAGAAAAAAATATCTATACATTTTCGTTAAAAACAGGTTTTTCATTGTTCTCAATCATTTTTAACATTAATTTGTTGGTTTAAAAAAATATTCGTTTTTTGGACTTGGAAATTTTTGCTAATTAATTAAGTGGGTGATCCACTTTTTTAAAAAATGTCAAAAAATGTATGTTAAAAACACGTTTTTCATCGTTCCAAATCATTTTAAACATTAATTTTTTGTTGCAAAAAATTTTTTATATTTGGACTTAGAAATTTTTGCTAATGAAACTAGGAAGTCTAGGTAGGTCCTGGGTTGGACCTGGGTGGGTCAGCCCACATTGAAACTGCAATATCTTCTAGTATTTAGCACCAACTTAAACGAAACTTAAAATCTGCGAACGAAATTAAAAATATATTTTACTAATTAAAATTATATTGCAGTCTGTATCTGTTTTAATAAATAAATAAATGTTACTGTTTTATTAACTTTTGTTACAAATTACATAGAAATTTGCAGTTTTTTTTCTAATTTCGCGATTAGTAAAATATGAAAATAATTTATCATTTTAACAATTCAGTTATTTGTTTAAACAAATAAATGTTGTTATTTATTAACTCTTGATACAAAGTACCTAGAAACTTGCAGTTTTTCCTAATTTTGCAATAAACTAATTTAAAAAGTATGAAATAGAGATATTTTATAATTTTAACAATTCAGCATTTGTTTAAACAAAAAATTGTTGTTATTTATTAACTCTTGAGACAATAAAGCGTCTAGACACTTGGAGGGAGTATCATTTTTACACAAAAAAATTAATAATTTGTTATATTGAACAAAAAGGGTATTTGTTATATTGTCATCAATAAGAGAAAGATATGTTAGATGTTACAAACAGATAACAGAAAGATGTTAGATTGTACATCCGTGAGGACAGATGTTATTTTGTACAATCCGTAAAAAACAAAAATTTCTTTACGTAATCCGTAATTTGATAGATGTTATACACTACCGTCCGAAATTGTGCGAACGCTAACAGCTCGAGCTATTAAAAAACACACCCGCACAGAAACAGTTATAACTCGGTGAAAAATGAAGCTAGATGCTTTTTTTAAATTGCATTGGAAAGCTTATTAAATTTCCAATGAAATGCCACTATTTTAAGTTGTATTGCATAAAAAGGAAGCGAGATATCATGTTATGAAGTCTAAAAAATAATTCTATTTTTTTCGGAATTTCTTACTCTGACTTTGACTCCTGGCACAGTTTAGCAAAGTTTATGAAAAAAATTGTTACTTTTACAGACAATTCCTTGTAACCAAAGCTTTAAATAGAGACCAAGAACAGCAAAAAATATTTACGGGTTTCCGAGATATTACAAAAAGAGTCGGACCGCGCAAAGCAGAATTTTCAATCATCAATTTCTCTAATTTGCCGTTGAGTTAATTACTTGTTTGTGAAAAAAGTGTCGAAAATTAATTTTACCAAGTACATTCTTACTGGGATCCACTTTTTAAATATCGATATATAATAAATTAAATTAAAAAATGGATCCCAGTAAGAATGTACTTGGTAAAATTAATTTTCGACGCTTTTTTCACAGACAAGTAATTGACTCAACGGCGAATTAGAGAAATCGATGATTGAAAATTCTGCTTTGCACGTTCCGACTCTTTTTGTAATATTTCGGAAACCCGTAAATATTTTTTGCTGTTCTTGGTCTCTATTTAGAGCTTTGGTTACAAGGAATTGTTTGTAAAAGTAACAGTTTTTTTCATAAACTTTTCTAAACTTTGCCAGGAGTCAAAGTCAGAGTAAGAAATTCCGAAAAAAATAGAATTATTTTTTTGTCTTTATAACATGATATCTCGCTTCCTATTTATGCAATACAACTTAAAATAGTGGCATTTCATTGGAAATTTAATAGGCTTTCCAATGCAATTTAAAAAAAGCATCTAGCTTCATTTTTCACCGAGTTATAACTGTTTCTGTGCGGGTGTGATTTTTAATAGCTCGAGCTGTTAGCGTTCGCACAATTTCGGACGGTAGTGTATTTTCCAAAAATATATTTTTACTTTAATTATTATGCGACAAGAATGCCTTAATTGTTTCATTTGCCAATAAATATTATTTTAATTATTATTATTCAAATTATTTACTGCTGAATATTATCATTGATAATATATAGCCAATAAAAATCTTTGTTTTTGATAGTTTCTATAATGATTCAATTTAGATTCAATGAATGTCTTTAATGATATTTAAATTTTTTTCGATTACAATTTTAAATTTAAATGTCAAACAATAAATTTTATTTTAAAAAAAATATTTTTACAATAAAATAAAATTATATTAAATAAACTGTAAAAAGGGAACTAAATTTTGATTCTCAGGGGATTCTGTAAAAGTTGTAACCATTTAAGAATTAAAATTCCATAGTTTATACTTAATATTTTTAAAGATTATGTTCTAAATATTTGAATCACACTTACTTGAATCAAATAAATCGTATTTAATTCAACTAAATAATTAATTGAATTGAATAAATGAATTTGTTTAATACAAATAATGAGTTACTTGAAACTATTCTTTTATTTATTTCACTCAAATTCTGTATATGTTTGATGCAAATAAAATTTATTTAACAAAATAAATTTATTTTATTAATTCTAATAAACTTAATTATTTAAACCGAATAATTTGTAATTCAAAGATAATACACTATTTTATCAAGACAAATAAAAAAATATTTTAATCAATTAAATAATTATTTGAAACAAAAATAATGAATTACTTGAAATTGTATATTTATTTATTATTAAATATTACTAAATTATTTAATATATGAATAATGAATTAGTTATTACTAATACCCTATTTTAGTTAGAAGCGCGGGGGGACATGAGTTCGATCCCACGTGCGAGCGAATAATTTTCATTCTTCGTTTTAAGCGTTATGTAAAATAATAAAATTGTGTGTTTTGTTGTGAATAAAAACTGTGTAAGTATGTTTGTAAATAATGTTAAAAGTCTGTTAATCATTAATATATAGAGTAGCACATAACATTACTCGAATGTTGCAGCAATGTTACATGAAATGTTAGTAACATTACAGTGTAACATTGCAGTAACATTGCAATAATATTAAAATGTCCGCCCCAGGGCAATACTACATGTAATATTACATCAACATTACATGATAATGTTTCTGCAATGTTACAGTAATGTTACTGCTATGTCACTGTAATGTTACAGTAATGTTACAAGGAAAGTTTATAAAATTAACATAAGGAATTTTGCTATCTTTCTTTGTAGCATTACTGTAACATTGCAGTAATATTACTATAACATTGCAGTAATATTACCATATAATGTTGACGCAACATTACATGTAATATTGCCTTGGGGCGGACATTTTAATATTACTGTAATGTTACACTGTAATGTTACTAACATTACATATAATATTGCTGCAACATTCCAGTTATATTCGTGCTACTTAAGAATATAATAAAAAATATATTAATTAATTTTAAAAAATACAAAACATTACAAAAATTTTTGTATTAAGTATCACTCGCTTCCCACAGTAAAGGTTTTCTGCATTCTCTATAAAGAGAGCTTTGATGCCCCACAGTGGGAAAGCAGCAGTCTCAGTGGGTGACATGAGCTACCAAAATGGGAATGTTACTTTACCATACGTACAAGTCACGCAGCGCCACCACAACAGGTACAGCGACTCGCCCAAAAACTTTTCCGTGTAAAATATCAAAATTTTTAATTTAATATTAATATAATTAAACTGTTTTCTATATGTGACCCGGAATGTTAACAGGGACCTTACTTCCAAAATCAAGTTTTCGAGAAAAACGGTTTTAAAGTTAACAAACCGATATTCATATTTCTGCACATTAAAATGGCATGAAGTTCGTTACTCGGGGGTTTTTGGGATCGTTGATTACAATTCTGCTATCATAATTCCAAAATGCTAAATGGCGGATCCAATATGGCGCCAAAAAAATATAAGAACCAATAGATTCGCTTGAAACAGTTTGTAAACTTATCAGATTTACTCTATACATGTTGCTAGGAGGTTTTTGGGGTCGCTGATAACGAATCTAGCATCAGATTTTTAAAATTCAATATGCCAGATGCAATATGGCGGACAAAAATTTAAAAATTATTTAAAATTGTCTGAAATTCATTCCTTCAATGTTTTTAGGGTTTCTGAATACGAATATGACATCAGATTTTCAAAATTCAAAATGGCGGATCCAATATAGAGGACAAACATTTTTTAATTATCAAAATTTGCCTGCAATTTAGTCCTTGGAGGTTTTTGGGGTTGCTAATTACGAATCTGACCTGAGATTTTCAAAATTTTAAATTGCGGATCCAATATGGAGGACAAAAATTTAAAAAATCTAATTCCAGATGTGTAATCAACGATCCCGAAACCCCTAAGAAATGAATTTTAGGCAAATTTAAATAATTTTAAATTTTTTGTCCGCCATATTTTATCGGCCATTTTAATTTTTGAAAATCTGATGTCAGATTCGTAATCAGCGACCACAAAAACCCCCGAGTAACAAGTTTCAAGCAAATTTTATCACTTTTTACACATTTCTTTTGTGATGATGTTTTTCTTCTTTTTTTAACGAATTGCGTCCATCTTTGAAGCGCAATTATAAAAAAACTATTAAGCTAGAGGTGTGGGATTTATTGTGCTGAAAAGAGCAGATCGTTTTTTATAAGAATCACTAAAAAACTAAACAGATTCTAGGTCTACTTTTTCATATAGTGTTGCATGTCGAGCGAGTCTCGATCGACAACTTCTCGTCAAAGTCGAGAAAATCGTTAAAATAACAATTAAAACAATTGAATTTTATAGTTTCATCTCACTTCTTTTATGAAAGGAGACGAAAAAACAAATGACTTCTACTTGCTCGACATGCATCACTATTTTCATATGTATGTCCTTTTAGTAAAAAACCTCAACTTTCGTATAAAAAATTGTATTTTTCAAAATTATTATTTCCAACAAAATTGAAAGACTAATGAAAATCCTTTCCAAAATGTACCACTTGACTCCAGATGTTTAGTCCAATACTCCAGTTTTGTCAGTGTAAAAAGCATAAATTTCAATATCTTGTTTTCAAACAAGTAGTAGAGGAGACCGGGCCGTAATGGATCACTTTAATTTATTCAAAATAAATAAAAACATTCGACACTCAAAGATTAAAGTGATATAGTTATATAGAACCGAATTGTTAAGTATATTATAAGAAATCAATAAATATTTTTGATCATAAATAAAAACATTGGTTGTAGCTTTTTATTTATTCAAAGAGTTTAAAATGGCACTTTTTCTGAACAGTTGTTGCACAAAGTACTGTGTGCAACACGTACGAAAGAAGATTTTCCTTCCTCGTGCAAATTTCTGCCCTCGCTTCGCTCGGAGCAGCGAACTTCGCACTCGTCGGGAAACAGCTTCTTTCTGTACTTGTTGCACAATATACTATTAATGGTGTTTTCATAGAAAAACTAAAATCTTTTTTTGCAAACTCGAAAATTCTTTAACCCTTGCCGGTTCTCTCAATTCTTAATCTAGTGGACAGACGTTATACATTTTTATTTGTTTTTTCGATCAGATATTAACAAACATACCCCGGGTTTCAGTACGAGTTCTACTCTCACTTGTCCGGTTTTTTAGATATATTTTTTTTTAAATTACTTGTAAAAATTTTTTGTATATCAGGTCTTGAGCTTCAAACATTTGTTCTTAAAGAACAATTGACAATTTTCGTTTAATACTTATGGTATTAATAAAAATTAACAACATTTTGAACAAAAACCTTCGGGACAAAATGGATCACTTTGTTTGTTTAATTAAACATATTTAAAATTAAAATATTAATAAAATTATTCTTAAACTGCTTATTATTACACTCGCAGAATCGAGGTTTACAAAAAATATGTTAAGCGTTTCTAAATGTTTGGAAGAAAATAAATTTAAACAGCTTATTTTTATACACACCGAATCAAGGTTTTCAAAAAATATGTTAAAGGTTTTGATATGTTTAAAAGCAAATAAATTTAAACAGCTTATATTTACACTCGCCGAATCGAGGATTTCAAAAAATATGTTAAGTGTTTTTATATGTTTAAAAGAAAAGATATTTAAACTGTTTATTTTTACACACGCCGAAACAAGTATTTCAAAAATATTTAGGCGTTTTTAAATGTTTAAAATAAAAGAAATTTTGAGCAGCTTATTTTTACACTCGCCGAATCGAAGATTTCAAAAATATTTTAGGCGTTTTTCAATATTTAAAATAAAATATAATTAAACGGCTTAATTTTACATTCGCCGAATCGTGGATTTAAAAAAATATGTTAAGCGATTTTAAATGTTTAGAAAAATAGAAATTTAAACTGCTTATTTTTACACTCGCCGAATCAAGGAATTCAAAAATATTTTAGGCGTTTTTAAATGTTTAAAATAAAAGATATTTAATCTGCTTATTTTTACACTCGCCGAATCGAGGATTTAAAAAAATATGTTAAGCGATTTTAAATGTTTAGAAAAATAGAAATTTAAACTGCTTATTTTTACACTCGCCGAATCAAGAAATTCAAAAATATTTTAGGCGTTTTTAAATGTTTAAAATAAAAGATATTTAATCTGCTTATTTTTACACTCGCCGAATCAAGGAATTCAAAAATATTTTAGGCGTTTTTAAATCTGTAGAAGAAATGATATTTAAACTGCTTATTTTTACACTCGCCGAATCGAGGATTTAAAAAAATATGTTAAGCGATTTTAAATGTTTAGAAAAATAGAAATTTAAACTGCTTATTTTTACACTCGCCGAATCAAGGAATTCAAAAATATTTTAGGCGTTTTTAAATGTTTAAAATAAAAGATATTTAATCTGCTTATTTTTACACTCGCCGAATCGAGGATTTCAAAAAATATTTTAGGCGTTTTTAAATGTTGAAAAGAAAAGATATTTAAACTGCTTATTTTTAGAATCGCCGAATCGAGGATTTCAAAAATATTTTAAGCGATTTTAAATCTGTAGAAGAAAAGATATTTAAACTGCTTATTTTTACACTCGCCGAATCGAGGATTTAAAAAAATATGTTAAGCGATTTTAAATGTTTAGAAAAATAGAAATTTAAACTGCTTATTTTTACACTCGCCGAATCGAGGATTTTAAGAATATGTTAAGCGTTTTTAAATGTTTAGAAGAAAAGAAATTTAAGATGCTTAATTTTACACTCGCCGAATCGAGGATTTCAAAAATATTTTAGGCGTTTTTAAATCTGTAGAAGAAATGATATTTAAACTGCTTATTTTTACACTCGCCGAATCGAGGATTTAAAAAAATATGTTAAGCGATTTTAAATGTTTAGAAAAATAGAAATTTAAACTGCTTATTTTTACACTCGCCGAATCAAGGAATTCAAAAATATTTTAGGCGTTTTTAAATGTTTAAAATAAAAGATATTTAATCTGCTTATTTTTACACTCTCCGAATCGAGGATTTCAAAAAATATTTTAGGCGTTTTTAAATGTTGAAAAGAAAAGATATTTAAACTGCTTATTTTTAGAATCGCCGAATCGAGGATTTCAAAAATATTTTAAGCGATTTTAAATCTGTAGAAGAAAAGATATTTAAACTGCTTATTTTTACACTCGCCGAATCGAGGATTTAAAAAAATATGTTAAGCGATTTTAAATGTTTAGAAAAATAGAAATTTAAACTGCTTATTTTTACACTCGCCGAATCGAGGATTTTAAGAATATGTTAAGCGTTTTTAAATGTTTAGAAAAAAAGAAATTTAAGATGCTTAATTTTACACTCGCCGAATCGAGGATTTCAAAAAATATGTTAAGCGATTTTAAATGTTTAGAAAAATAGAAATTTAAACTGCTTATTTTTACACTCGCCGAATCGAGGTTTTCAAAAATATTTTAGGCGTTTTTAAATGTTTAAAATAAAAGAAATTAAGGCTGCTTATTTTTACATTTTCCGAATCTAGTATTTCAAAAATATTTTAGGCGTTTTTAAATGTTAAAGCAGAAAAGATATTTAAACTGATTATTTTTACACTCGCTGAATCGAGGATTTCAAAAAATATGCTAAGGGTTTTTATATGTTTAAAAAAAAAGATATTTAAACTGCTTATTTTTACACTCGCAGAATCGAGGATTTAAAAAAATATGTTAAGCGATTTTAAATGTTTAGAAAAATAGAAATTTAAACTGCTTATTTTTATACTCTCCGAATCTAGGATTTCAAAAATATTTTAAGCGATTTTAAATCTTTAGAAGAAAAGATATTTAAACTGCTTACTTTTACACTCGCCGAATCGAGGATTTCAAAAAATATGTTAAGTGTTTTTATATGTTTAAAAGAAAAGATATTTAAACTGTTTATTTTTACACACGCCGAATCAAGGATTTCAAAAATATTTAGGCGTTTTTAAATGTTTAAAATAAAAGAAATTTTAAGCAGCGTATTTTTACACTCGCCGAATCGAGGATTTCAAAAATATTTTAGGCGTTTTTCAATATTTAAAATAAAATATAATTAAACTGCTTAATTTTACACTCGCCGAATCGTGGATTTCAAAAAATATGTTAAGCCATTTTAAATGTTTAGAAAAATAGAAATTGTAACTAAGTGAATCGTTACTGTCTTTTAGATACTATGAATTTTTCTTTGAGTGCTATAGTTTGATAGATTTTGTGTCTCTGTCGTTTCCTATAGCTCTGTCGCCCTTTTTCCCTTTTTGGTATAGTTAGTGCCCGAGCCTAGTGACCATCGTTCGTCAAGTCTCTTTGCGAATGATAATTCGCATGACTAATTTGACGTAAGAAGTCACATGTCGAGTCGCGGCCCTATTACCCTTTTTCTTAGGTAGCTAATTGATCGAACGAGGACGGAGTTATTTGGAAATTTGGGAAGGTGAAGAGAGAGAAATTCCATATACTTGATGCAGGCTTCCAGGAAACGTTGAAATCATTTCAGTATTTCATTATTCGCTAATCATTCCCTTGCTTCGGTCGCGTTTTTGGACAGCAAGGGCGAGTTAATTAGTATCGAAATTTACGATTATTTGTTAAATCAATTTTATATTTTTATCTTAGTATTTTAATAAATTAGATTAATTGTTAAATAAATTTAGTGTGTTAATTTGATTTATTTTCCTTTATTTAATTTATTTGATCGAAAGTGGAGAGGAGATTCTTGTGTGTGAGAGGACGCCGCTGGTGGTTGGCGAGTTCAACGGCAAGGTTTAAATTGTAATATCGCTGGAGATCGATGCATCGTCGATTTAATTCTCAGCAGTTCCCCCTTTTTGAGATATTATTTATTTTAAATTAATTGTTATAAATACTTGGAGTTGAGATTTTAACTTGTGACTAAGAAAGACAATTTCGGGTAAACGATACAATAGTTTGATTCCTTTTTTTTAAAACTATCAATTTGCCCGTTACAAAATTTAAACTGCTTATTTTTACACTCGCCGAATCGAGGATTTCAAAAAATGTGTTAAGTGTTTTTATATGTTTAAAAGAAAAGATATTTAAAATGTTTGTTTTTACACACGCCGAAACAAGTATTTCAAAAATATTTAGGCGTTTTTAAATGTTTAAAATAAAAGAAATTTTAAGCAGCTTATTTTTACACTCGCCGAATCGAAGATTTCAAAAATATTTGAGGCGTTTTTCAATATTTAAAATAAAATATAATTAAACGGCTTAATTTTACACTCGCCGAATCGTGGATTTCAAAAAATATGTTAAGCGATTTTAAATGTTTAGAAAAATAGAAATTTAAACTGTTTATTTTTACACTCGCCGAATCAAAGAATTCAAAAATATTTTAGGCGTTTTTAAATGTTTAAAATAAAAGATATTTAAACTGCTTATTTTTATACTCGCCGAATCGAGGATTTCAAAAAATATGATAAAGGTTTTGACATGTTTAAAAGAAAAGATATTTAAACTGCTTATTTTACAACCGCCGAATCGAGGATTTCAAAAATATTTTAAGCGATTTTAAATCTTTAGAAGAAAAGAAATTTAAGCTCCTTATTTTTACACTCGCCGAATCGAGGATTTCTAAAATATTTTATGCGTTTTTAAATGTTTAAAATAAAAGATATTTAAACTGCTTTTTTTACACTCGCCGAATCGAGGATATCAAAAAATATGTTAATTATGTTAAGGGTTTTTATATGTTTAAAAGGAAAGATATTTAAACTGCTTATTTTTACAACCGCCGAATCGAGGATTTTAAAAATATTTTAAGCGATTTTAAATGTTTAGAAGAAAAGAAATTTAATATGCTTAATTTTACACTCGCCGAATCGAGGATTTCAAAAAATATGTTAAGCGATTTTAAATCTTTAGAAGAAAAAAAATTTAAACTGCTTATTTTTACACTGGCCGAATCGAGGATTTTAAAAAATATGATAAGTTTTTTTATATGTTTAAAAGAAAAGATATTTAAACTGCTTATTTTTACACTCGCCGAATCAAGGATTTCAAAAATATTTTAAAGGATTTTAAATGTTTAGAAGAAAAGAAATTAAAGCTGCTTATTTTTACACTCGCCGAATTGAGGATTTCTAAAAATATGTTAAGCGATTTTAAATGTATAGAAAAATAGATATTTAAACTGCTTACTTTTACACTCGCCGAATCGAGGATTTCAAAAATATGTTAAGCGTTTTTAAATGTTTAGAAGAAAAGATATTTAAACTGCTTACTTTTACACTCGCCGAATCGAGGTTTTCAAAGAATATGTTAAGGGTTTTTATATGTTTAAAAGAAAAGATATTTAAACTGCTTAATTTTACACTCGCCGAATCGAGGATATCAAAAAATATGTTAATTATGTTAAGGGTTTTTATATGTTTAAAAGGAAAGATATTTAAACTGCTTATTTTTACAACCGCCGAATCGAGGATTTTAAAAATATTTTAAGCGATTTTAAATGTTTAGAAGAAAAGAAATTTAAGATGCTTAATTTTACACTCGCCGAATCGAGGATTTCAAAAAATATGTTAAGCGATTTTAAATCTTTAGAAGAAAAAAAATTTAAACTGCTTATTTTTACACTGGCCGAATCGAGGATTTTAAAAAATATGATAAGTTTTTTTATATGTTTAAAAGAAAAGATATTTAAACTGCTTATTTTTACACTCGCCGAATCAAGGATTTCAAAAATATTTTAAAGGATTTTAAATGTTTAGAAGAAAAGAAATTAAAGCTGCTTATTTTTACACTCGCCGAATCGAGGATTTCTAAAAATATGTTAAGCGATTTTAAATGTATAGAAAAATAGATATTTAAACTGCTTACTTTTACACTCGCCGAATCGAGGATTTCAAAAATATGTTAAGCGTTTTTAAATGTTTAGAAGAAAAGATATTTAAACTGCTTACTTTTACACTCGCCGAATCGAGGTTTTCAAAGAATATGTTAAGGGTTTTTATATGTTTAAAAGAAAAGATATTTAAACTGCTTAATTTTACACTCGCCGAATCGAGGATATCAAAAAATATGTTAATTATGTTAAGGGTTTTTATATGTTTAAAAGAAAAGATATTTAAACTGCTTATTTTTACAACCGCCAAATCGAGGATTTTAAAAATATTTTAAGCGATTTTAAATCTTTAGAAGAAAAGAAATTTAAGCTGCTTATTTTTACACTCGCCGAATCGAGGATATCAAAAAATATGTTAAGCGATTTTAAATGTATAGAAAAATAGAAATTTAAAACTGCTTATTTTTACACTCGCCGAATCAAGGATTTCAAAAATATTTTAAGCGATTTTAAATCTTTAGAAGAAAAGCAATTTAAGCTGCTTATTTTCACACTCGCCGAATCGAGGATTTCAAAAAATATGTTAAGGGTTTTTATATGTTTAAAAAAAAAGATATTTAAACTGCTTATTTTTTCACTCGCCGAATCGAGGAATTCAAAAAATATGTTAAGGGTTTTTATATGTTTAAAAGAAAAGAAATTTAAACTGCTTATTTTTACACTCGCCGAATCGAGGATTTTAAGAATATGTTAAGCGTTTTTAAATGTTTAGAAGAAAAGATATTTAAACTGCTTATTTTTACAACCGCCAAATCGAGGATTTTAAAAATATTTTAAGCGATTTTAAATCTTTAGAAGAAAAAAAATTTAAGCTGCTTATTTATACACTCGCCGAATCGAGGATTTCAATAATTATGTTAAGCGAATTTAAATGTTTAGAAAAATAGAAATTTAAAACTGCTTATTCTTACACTCGCCAAATCGAGGATTTCAAAAATATTTTAAGCGATTTGAAATCTTTAGAAGAAAAAAAATTTAAGCTGCTTATTTTTACACTCGCCGAATCAAGAATTTCAAAAAATATTTTAGGCGTTTTTCAATCTTGAAAAGAAAAGATATTTAAACTGCTTATTTTTAGAATCACCGAATCGAGGATTTCAAAAATATTTTAAGCGATTTTAAATCTGTAGAAGAAAAGATATTTAAACTGCTTACTTTTACACTCGTCGAATCGAGGATTTCAAAAATATTTTAAGCCATTTTAAATGCTTAGAAGAAAAGAAATTTAAACTGCTTATTTTTACACTCGCCGAATCGAGGATTTCAAAAAATATGATAAAGGTTTTGACATGTTTAAAAGAAAAGATATTTAAACTGCTTATTTTTACAACCGCCGAATCGAGGATTTCAAAAAATATGCTAAGGGTTTTTATATGTTTAAAAAAAAGATATTTAAACTGCTTATTTTTACAATCGCCGAATCGAGGATTTCAAAAAATATGATAAAGGTTTTGACATGTTTAAAAGAAAAGATATTTAAACTGCTTATTTTACAACCGCCGAATCGAGGATTTCAAAAATATTTTAAGCGATTTTAAATCTTTAGAAGAAAAGAAATTTAAGCTCCTTATTTTTACACTCGCCGAATCGAGGATTTCTAAAATATTATATGCGTTTTTAAATGTTTAAAATAAAAGATATTTAAACTGCTTTTTTTACACTCGCCGAATCGAGGATTTCAAAAAATATGTTAATCGATTTTAAATGTTTAGAAAAATAGAAATTTAAACTGCTTATTTTTATACTCGCCGAATCGAGGATTTCAAAAAATATGATAAAGGTTTTTACATGTTTAAAAGAAAAGATATTTAAACTGCTTATTTTTACACTCGCCGAATCGAGGATTTCAAAAAATTTGTTAAGGGTTTTTATATGTTTAAAAAAAAAGATATTTAAACTGCTTATTTTTACACTCGCCGAATCGAGGATTTCAAAAATATTTTAAGCGATTTTAAATCTTTAGAAGAAAAGGAATTTAAGCTGCTTATTTTTACACTTGCCGAATCGAGGATTTCAAAAAATATGATAAAGGTTTTTACATGTTTAAAAGAAAAGATATTTAAACTGCTTATTTTTACACTCGCCGAATCGAGGATTTCAAAAAATTTGTTAAGAGTTTTTATATGTTTAAAAAAAAGATATTTAAACTGCTTATTTTTACACTCGCCGAATCGAGGATTTCAAAAATATTTTAAGCGATTTTAAATCTTTAGAAGAAAAGAAATTTAAGCTGCTTATTTTTACACTCGCCGAATCGAGGATTTCAAAAAATATGTTAAGCGATTTTAAATGTATAGAAAAATAGAAATTTAAAACTGCTTATTTATACACTCGCCGAATCGAGGATTTCAAAAATATTTTAGGCGTTTTTAAATGTTTAAAATAAAAGATATTTAAACTGCTTATTTTTACACTCGCCGAATCGAGGATTCCAAAAAATATGCTAAGGGTTTTTATATGTTTAAAAAAAAGATATTTAAACTGCTTATTTTTACATTCGCAGAATCGAGGATTTCAAAAAATATGTTAAGCGATTTTAAATGTTTAGAAAAATAGAAATTTATACTGCTTACTTTTACACTCTACGAATCTAGGATTTCAAAAATATTTTAAGCGATTTGAAATCTTTAGAAGAAAAAAAATTTAAGCTGCTTATTTTTACACTCGCCGAATAGAGGATTTCAAAAATATTTTAAGCGATTTTAAATGTTTAGAAAAATAAAAATTTAAGCTGCTAATTTTTACACTCGCCGAATCGAGGATTTCAAAAAATATGATAAGGTTTTTTACAAGTTTAAAAGAAAAGATATTTAAACTGCTTATTTTTACAACCGCCAAATCGAGGATTTCAAAAATATTTTAAGCGATTTTAAATCTTTAGAAGAAAAGAAATTTAAGCTGCTTATTTTTACACTCGCCAAATCGAGGATTTCAAAAAATATGTTAAGCTATTTTAAATGTTTAGAAAAATAGAAACTTAAACTGCTAATTTTCACACTCGCCGAATCGAGGATTTCAAAAAATATGATAAAGGGGTTTACATGTTTAAAAGAAAAGATATTTAAAATGCTTATTTTTACAACCGCCAAATCGAGGATTTCAAAAATATTTTAAGCGATTTTAAATCTTTAGAAGAAAAGAAATTTAAGCTGCTTATTTTTACACTCGCCAAATCGAGGATTTCAAAAAATATGTTAAGCTATTTTAAATGTTTAGAAAATTAGAAACTTAAACTGCTAATTTTCACACTCGCCGAATCGAGGATTTCTAAAAATATGATAAAGGGGTTTACATGTTTAAAAGAAAAGATATTTAAACTGCTTATTTTTACAACCGCCGAATCGAGGATTTCAAAAATATTTTAAGCGATTTGAAATCTTTAGAAGAAAAAAAATTTAAGCTGCTTATTTTTACACTCGCCGAATCAAGGATTTCAAAAATATTTTAGGCGTTTTTAAATGTTTAAAATAAAAGATATTTAAACTGCTTATTTTTACACTCGCCGAATCGAGGATTTCAAAAAATATGTTAAGGGTTTTTATATGTTTAAAAAAAAGATATTTAAACTGCTTATTTTTACACTCGCCGAATCGAGGATTTCAAAAATATTTTAAGCGATTTTAAATCTTTAGAAGAAAAGAAATTTAAGCTGCTTATTTTTACACTCGCCGAATCGAGGATTTCAAAAAATATGTTAAGCGATTTTAAATGTATAGAAAAATAGAAATTTAAAACTGCTTATTTTTACACTCGCCGAATCGAGGATTTCAAAAAAATTTTAGGCGTTTTTAAATGTTTAAAATAAAAGATATTTAAACTGCTTATTTTTACACTCGCCGAATCGAGGATTTCAAAAAATATGCTAAGGGTTTTTATATGTTTAATAAAAAGATATTTAAACTGCTTATTTTTACATTCGCAGAATCGAGGATTTCAAAAAATATGTTAAGCGATTTTAAATGTTTAGAAAAATAGAAATTTATACTGCTTATTTTTACACTCTACGAATCTAGGATTTCAAAAATATTTTAAGCGATTTGAAATCTTTAGAAGAAAAAAAATTTAAGCTGCTTATTTTTACACTCGCCGAATAGAGGATTTCAAAAATATTTTAAGCGATTTTAAATGTTTAGAAAAAAAAAATTTAAGCTGCTTATTTTTACACTCGCCGAATCGAGGATTTCAAAAAATATGATAAGGTTTTTTACAAGTTTAAAAGAAAAGATATTTAAACTGCTTATTTTTACAACCGCCAAATCGAGGATTTCAAAAATATTTTAAGCGATTTTGAATCTTTAGAAGAAAAGAAATTTAAGCTGCTTATTTTTACACTCGCCAAATCGAGGATTTCAAAAAATATGTTAAGCTATTTTAAATGTTTAGAAAAATAGAAACTTAAACTGCTAATTTTCACACTCGCCGAATCGAGGATTTCAAAAAATATGATAAAGGGGTTTACATGTTTAAAAGAAAAGATATTTAAACTGCTTATTTTTACAACCGCCGAATCGAGGATTTCAAAAATATTTTAAGCGATTTTAAATCTTTAGAAGAAAAGAAATTTAAGCTGCTTATTTTTACACTCGCCGAATCGAAGATTTCAAAAAATATGATAAAGGTTTTTACTTGTTTAAAAGAAAAGAATTTTAAACTGCTTATTTTTACACTCGCCGAATCGAGGATTTCAAAAAATATGTTAAGCCATTTTAAATGTTTAGAAAAATAGAAATTTAAACTGCTTATTTTTACACTCGCCGAATCGAAGATTTCAAAAAATATGCTAAGCTATTTTAAATGTTTAGAAAAATATAAATTTAAAATACTTATTTTTACACTCGCCGAATCGAGGATTTCAAAAAATATGATAAAGGGGTTTACATGTTTAAAAGAAAAGATATTTAAACTGCTTATTTTTACAACCGCCGAATCGAGGATTTCAAAAATATTTTAAGCGATTTTAAATCTTTAGAAGAAAAGAAATTTAAGCTGCTTATTTTTACACTCGCCGAATCGAAGATTTCAAAAAATATGATAAAGGTTTTTACTTGTTTAAAAGAAAAGAATTTTAAACTGCTTATTTTTACACTCGCCGAATCGAGGATTTCAAAAAATATGTTAAGCCATTTTAAATGTTTAAAATAAAAGATATTTAAACTGCTTATTTTTACACTCGCCGAATCGAGGATTTCAAAAAATATGCTAAGGGTTTTTATATATTTAAAAAAAAAAGATATTTAAGCTGCTTATATTTACACTCGCCGAATCGAGGATTTCAAACAATATGTTAAGCGATTTAAAATGTTTAGAAAAATAGAAATTTAAACTGCTTATTTTTACACTCTCCGAATCTAGGATTTCAAAAATATTTTAAGCGATTTTCAATCTTTAGAAGAAAAGAATTTTAAACTGCTTATTTTTACACTCGCCGAATCGAGGATTTCAAAAAATATGTTAAGCCATTTTAAATGTTTAGAAAAATAGAAATTTAAACTGCTTATTTTTACACTCGCCGAATCGAAGATTTCAAAAAATATGCTAAGCTATTTTAAATGTTTAGAAAAATAGAAATTTAAAATACTTATTTTTACACTCGCCGAATCGAGGATTTCAAAAAATATGATAAAGGGGTTTACATGTTTAAAAGAAAAGATATTTAAACTGCTTATTTTTACAACCGCCGAATCGAGGATTTCAAAAATATTTTAAGCGATTTTAAATCTTTAGAAGAAAAGAAATTTAATTTTTTTATTTTTACACTCGCCGAATCGAGGATTTCAAAAAATATGATAAAGGTTTTTACATGTTTAAAAGAAAAGATATTTAAACTGCTTATCTTTACAACCGCCGAATCGAGGATTTCAAAAATATTTTAAGCGATTTTAAATCTTTAGAAGAAAAGAAATTTAAGCTGCTTATTTTTACACTCGCCGAATCGAGGATTTCAAAAATATTTTAGGCGTTTTTAAATGTTTAAAATAAAAGATATTTAAACTGCTTATTTTTACACTCGCCGAATCGAGGATTTCAAAAAATATGCTAAGGGTTTTTATATGTTTAAAAAAAAAAGATATTTAAGCTGCTTATATTTACACTCGCCGAATCGAGGATTTCAAACAATATGTTAAGCGATTTAAAATGTTTAGAAAAATAGAAATTTAAACTGCTTATTTTTACACTCTCCGAATCTAGGATTTCAAAAATATTTTAAGCGATTTTCAATCTTTAGAAGGAAAGAATTTTAAACTGCTTATTTTTACACTCGCCGAATCGAGGATTTCAAAAAATATGTTAAGCCATTTTAAATGTTTAGAAAAATAGAAATTTAAACTGCTTATTTTTACACTCGCCGAATCGAAGATTTCAAAAAATATGCTAAGCTATTTTAAATGTTTAGAAAAATAGAAATTTAAAATACTTATTTTTGCACTCGCCGAATCGAGGATTTCAAAAAATATGATAAAGGGGTTTACATGTTTAAAAGAAAAGATATTTAAACTGCTTATTTTTACAACCGCCGAATCGAGGATTTCAAAAATATTTTAAGCGATTTTAAATCTTTAGAAAAAAAGAAATTTAAGCTGCTTATTTTTACACTCGCCGAATCGAAGATTTCAAAAAATATGATAAAGGTTTTTACTTGTTTAAAAGAAAAGAATTTTAAACTGCTTATTTTTACACTCGCCGAATCGAGGATTTCAAAAAATATGTTAAGCCATTTTAAATGTTTAGAAAAATAGAAATTTAAACTGCTTATTTTTACACTCGCCGAATCGAGGATTTCAAAAAATATGTTAAGCCATTTTAAATGTTTAAAATAAAAGATATTTATACTGCTTATTTTTACACTCGCCGAATCGAGGATTTCAAAAAATATGCTAAGGGTTTTTATATATTTAAAAAAAAAAGATATTTAAGCTGCTTATATTTACACTCGCCGAATCGAGGATTTCAAACAATATGTTAAGCGATTTAAAATGTTTAGAAAAATAGAAATTTAAACTGCTTATTTTTACACTCTCCGAATCTAGGATTTCAAAAATATTTTAAGCGATTTTCAATCTTTAGAAGAAAAGAATTTTAAACTGCTTATTTTTACACTCGCCGAATCGAGGATTTCAAAAAATATGTTAAGCCATTTTAAATGTTTAGAAAAATAGAAATTTAAACTGCTTATTTTTACACTCGCCGAATCGAAGATTTCAAAAAATATGCTAAGCTATTTTAAATGTTTAGAAAAATATAAATTTAAAATACTTATTTTTACACTCGCCGAATCGAGGATTTCAAAAAATATGATAAAGGGGTTTACATGTTTAAAAGAAAAGATATTTAAACTGCTTATTTTTACAACCGCCGAATCGAGGATTTCAAAAATATTTTAAGCGATTTTAAATCTTTAGAAGAAAAGAAATTTAAGCTGCTTATTTTTACACTCGCCGAATCGAAGATTTCAAAAAATATGATAAAGGTTTTTACTTGTTTAAAAGAAAAGAATTTTAAACTGCTTATTTTTACACTCGCCGAATCGAGGATTTCAAAAAATATGTTAAGCCATTTTAAATGTTTAGAAAAATAGAAATTTAAACTGCTTATTTTTACACTCGCCGAATCGAAGATTTCAAAAAATATGCTAAGCTATTTTAAATGTTTAGAAAAATATAAATTTAAAATACTTATTTTTACACTCGCCGAATCGAGGATTTCAAAAAATATGATAAAGGGGTTTACATGTTTAAAAGAAAAGATATTTAAACTGCTTATTTTTACAACCGCCGAATCGAGGATTTCAAAAATATTTTAAGCGATTTTAAATCTTTAGAAGAAAAGAAATTTAAGCTGCTTATTTTTACACTCGCCGAATCGAAGATTTCAAAAAATATGATAAAGGTTTTTACTTGTTTAAAAGAAAAGAATTTTAAACTGCTTATTTTTACACTCGCCGAATCGAGGATTTCAAAAAATATGTTAAGCCATTTTAAATGTTTAGAAAAATAGAAATTTAAAATACTTATTTTTACACTCGCCGAATCGAGGATTTCAAAAAATATGATAAAGGGGTTTACATGTTTAAAAGAAAAGATATTTAAACTGCTTATTTTTACAACCGCCGAATCGAGGATTTCAAAAATATTTTAAGCGATTTTAAATCTTTAGAAGAAAAGAAATTTAAGTTGCTTATTTTTACACTCGCCGAATCGAGGATTTCAAAAAATATGATAAAGGTTTTTACTTGTTTAAAAGAAAAGAATTTTAAACTGCTTATTTTTACACTCGCCGAATCGAAGATTTCAAAAAATATGCTAAGCTATTTTAAATGTTTAGAAAAATAGAAATTTAAAATACTTATTTTTACACTCGCCGAATCGAGGATTTCAAAAAATATGATAAAGGGGTTTACATGTTTAAAAGAAAAGATATTTAAACTGCTTATTTTTACAACCGCCGAATCGAGGATTTCAAAAATATTTTAAGCGATTTTAAATCTTTAGAAGAAAAGAAATTTAAGTTGCTTATTTTTACACTCGCCGAATCGAGGATTTCAAAAAATATGATAAAGGTTTTTACATGTTTAAAAGAAAAGATATTTAAAATTCTTATTTTTACAACTGCCGAATCGAGGATTTCAAAAAATATGATAAAAGTTTTTACATGTTTAAAAGAAAAGATATTTAAACTGCTTATTTTTACACTCGCCGTATCGAGGATTTCAAAAAATATGATAAAGGTTTTTACATGTTTAAAAGAAAAGATATTTAAAGTGCTTATTTTTACAACCGTCCAATCGAGTATTTTAAAAATATTTTAAGCGATTTTCAATCTTTAGAAGAAAAGAAATTTAAGCTGCTTATTTTTACACTCGCCGAATCGAAGATTTCAAAAATATTTTAGGCGTTTTTAAATGTTTAAAATAAAAGATATTTAAACTGCTTATTTTTACACTCGCCGAATCGAGGATTTCAAAAAATATGCTAAGGGTTTTTATATGTTTAAAAAAAAGATATTTAAACTGCTTATCTTTACAACCGCCAAATCTAGGATTTCAAAAATATTTTAAGCGATTTTCAATCTTTAGAAGAAAAGAATTTTAAACTGCTTATTTTTACACTCGCCGAATCGAGGATTTCAAAAAATATGATAAAGGGGTATACATGTTTAAAAGAAAAGATATTTAAACTGCTTATTTTTACAACCGCCGAATCGAGGATTTCAAAAATATTTTAAGCGATTTTAAATCTTTAGAAGAAAAGAATTTTAAACTCCTTATTTTTACACTCGCCGAATCGAGGATTTCAAAAATATTTTAGGCGTTTTTAAATGTTTAAAATAAAAGATATTTAAACTGCTTATTTTTACACTCGCCGAATCGAGGATTTCAAAAAATATGCTATGGGTTTTTATATGTTTAAAAAAAAAGATATTTAAACTGCTTATTTTTACACTCGCCGAATCGAAGATTTCAAAAAATATGCTAAGCTATTTTAAATGTTTAGAAAAATAGAAATTTAAAATACTTATTTTTACACTCGCCGAATCGAGGATTTCAAAAAATATGATAAAGGGGTTTACATGTTTAAAAGAAAAGATATTTAAACTGCTTATTTTTACAACCGTCGAATCGTGGATTTCAAAAATATTTTAAGCGATTTAAAATCTTTAGAAGAAAAGAAATTTAATTTGTTTATTTTTACACTCGCCGAATCGAGGATTTCAAAAAATATGATAAAGGTTTTTACATGTTTAAAAGAAAAGATATTTAAACTGCTTATCTTTACAACCGCCGAATCGAGGATTTCAAAAATATTTTAAGCGATTTTAAATCTTTAGAAGAAAAGAAATTTAAGCTGCTTATTTTTACACTCGCCGAATCGAGGATTTCAAAAATATTTTAGGCGTTTTTAAATGTTTAAAATAAAAAATATTTAAACTGCTTATTTTTACACTCGCCGAATCGAGGATTTCAAAAAATATGCTAAGGGTTTTTATATGTTTAAAAAAAAAAGATATTTAAGCTGCTTATATTTACACTCGCCGAATCGAGGATTTCAAACAATATGTTAAGCGATTTAAAATGTTTAGAAAAATAGAAATTTAAACTGCTTATTTTTACACTCTCCGAATCTAGGATTTCAAAAATATTTTAAGCGATTTTCAATCTTTAGAAGAAAAGAATTTTAAACTGCTTATTTTTACACTCGCCGAATCGAGGATTTCAAAAAATATGTTAAGCCATTTTAAATGTTTAGAAAAATAGAAATTTAAACTGCTTATTTTTACACTCGCCGAATCGAAGATTTCAAAAAATATGCTAAGCTATTTTAAATGTTTAGAAAAATAGAAATTTAAAATACTTATTTTTACACTCGCCGAATCGAGGATTTCAAAAAATATGATAAAGGGGTTTACATGTTTAAAAGAAAAGATATTTAAACTGCTTATTTTTACAACCGCCGAATCGAGGATTTCAAAAATATTTTAAGCGATTTTAAATCTTTAGAAGAAAAGAAATTTAAGCTGCTTATTTTTACACTCGCCGAATCGAAGATTTCAAAAAATATGATAAAGGTTTTTACTTGTTTAAAAGAAAAGATATTTAAACTGCTTATTTTTACAACCGCCGAATCGAGGATTTCAAAAAATATGCTAAGGGTTTTTATATGTTTAAAAAAAAAGATATTTAAACTGCTTATTTTTACACTCGCCGAATCGAGGATTTAAAAAAGTATGTTAAGCTATTTTAAATGTTTAGAAAAATAGAAATTTAAACTGCTTATTTTTACACTCGCCGAATCGAGGATTTCAAAAAATATGATAAAGGGGTTTACATGTTTAAAAGAAAAGATATTTAAATTGCTTATTTTTACAACCGCCGAATCGAGGATTTCAAAAATATTTTAAGCGATTTTAAATCTTTAGAAGAAAAGAAATTTAAGCTGCTTATTTTTACACTCGCCGAATCGAAGATTTCAAAAATATTTTAGGCGTTTTTAAATGTTTAAAATAAAAGATATTTAAACTGCTTATTTTTACACTCGCCGAATCGAGGATTTCAAAAAATATGTTAAGCCATTTTAAATGTTTAGAAAAATAGAAATTTAAACTGCTTATTTTTACACTCGCCGAATCGAAGATTTCAAAAAACATGCTAAGCTATTTTAAATGTTTAGAAAAATAGAAATTTAAAATACTTATTTTTACACTCGCCGAATCGAGGATTTCAAAAAATATGATAAAGGGGTTTACATGTTTAAAAGAAAAGATATTTAAACTGCTTATTTTTACAACCGCCGAATCGAGGATTTCAAAAATATTTTAAGCGATTTTAAATCTTTAGAAGAAAAGAAATTTAAGCTGCTTATTATTACACTCGCCGAATCGAAGATTTCAAAAAATATGATAAAGGTTTTTACTTGTTTAAAAGAAAAGATATTTAAACTGCTTTTTTTTACAACCGCCGAATCGAGGATTTCAAAAAATATGATAAAGGTTTTTACATGTTTAAAAGAAAAGATATTTAAACTGCTTATTTTTACAACCGCCGAATCGAGGATTTCAAAAATATTTTAAGCGATTTTAAATCTTTAGAAGAAAAGAAATATAAGCTGCTTATTTTTACACTGGCCGAATCGAAGATTTCAAAAAATATGATAAAGGTTTTTACATGTTTAAAAGAAAAGATATTTAAACTGCTTATTTTTACAACCGCCGAATCGAGGATTTCAAAAAATATGATAAGGGTTTTTACATGTTTAAAAAAAAAGATATTTAAACTGCTTATTTTTACAACCGCCGAATCGAGGATTTCAAAAATATTTTAAGCGATTTTAAATCTTTAGAAGAAAAGAAATTTAAGCTGCTTATTTTTACACTCGCTCAATCGAGGATTTCAAAAAATATGTTAAGCGATTTTAAATGTATAGAAAAATAGAAATTTAAACTGCTTATTTTTACACTCGCCGAATCGAGGATTTCAAAAATATTTGAAGCGATTTTAAATGTTTAGAGGAAAAGAAATTTAAGCTGCTTATTTTTACACATGCCGAATCGAGGATTTCAAAAATATTTTAAGCGATTTTAAATCTTTAGAAGAAAAGAAATTAAAACTGCTTATTTTTACACTGGCCGAATCGAGGATTTCAAAAAATATGTTAAGCGTTTTTAAATGTTGAAAAGAAAAGATATTTAAACTGCTTATTTTTAGAATCACCGAATCGAGGATTTCAAAAATATTTGAAGCGATTTTAAATGTTTAGAGGAAAAGAAATTTAAGCTGCTTATTTTTACACTTGCCGAATCGAGGATTTCAAAAAATTTTTAAGCGATTTTAAATCTATAGAAGAAAAGAAATTAAAACTGCTTTTTTTTCACTCGCCGAATCGAGGATTTCAAAAATATTTTAAGCGATTTTAAATCTTTAGAAGAAAAGAAATTTAAGCTGCTTATTTTTACACTTGCCGAATCGAGGATTTCAAAAAATATGATAAAGGTTTTTACATGTTTAAAAGAAAAGATATTTAAACTGCTTATTTTTACAACCGCCGAATCGAGGATTTCAAAAAATATATTAAGCGAATTTAAATGTTTACAACAATAGAAATTTAAATTGCTTATTTTTTCACTCGCCAAATCGAGGATTTCAAAAAATATGTTAAGCGATTTTAAATGTTTAGAAAAATAGAAATTTAAACTGCTTATTTTTACACTCGCCGAATCAAGGATTTCAAAAATATTTTAAGCGATTTTAAATCTTTAGAAGAAAAGAAATTTAATATGCTTATTTATACACTCGCCGAATCGAGGATTTCAATAAATATGTTAAGCCAATTCAAATGTTTAGAACACTAGAAAATTAAACTGCTATTTTTTTAACTCGCCGAATCGAGGATTTCAAAAATATGTTAAGCGATTTTAAATCTTTAGAAGAAAAGAAATTTAAGCTGCTTATTTTTACACTTGCCGAATCGAGGATTTCAAAAAATATGTTAAGCGATTTTAAATGTTTAGAAAAATAGAAATTTAAACTGCTTATTTTTACACTCGCCGAATCGAGGATTTCAAAAGTATTTTAAGCGATTTTAAATCTTTAGAAGAAAAGAAATTTAAGCTGCTTATTTTTACACTCGCCGAATCGAGGATTTCAAAAAATATGTTAAGCGATTTTAAATGTTTAGAAAAATAGAAATTTAAACTGCTTATTTTTACAAGCGCCGAATCGAGGATTTCAAAAAATATGTTAAGCGATTTTAAATGTTTAGAAAAATAGAAATTTAAACTGCTTATTTTTACACTCGCCGAATCGAGAATTTCAAAAATATTTTAAGCGATTTTAAATCTTTAGAAGAAAAGAAATTTAAAATGCTTATTTATACACTCGCCGAATCGAGGATTTCAATAAATATGTTAAGCGAATTCAAATGTTTAGAACAATAGAAATTTAAACTGCTTTTTTTTCACTCGCCGAATCGAGGATTTCAAAAATATTTTA
The DNA here is from genome assembly GCA_032872475.1 of Leptopilina myrica (nomen nudum). Classification (NCBI taxonomy): domain Eukaryota; kingdom Metazoa; phylum Arthropoda; class Insecta; order Hymenoptera; family Figitidae; genus Leptopilina; species Leptopilina myrica (nomen nudum). The sequence continues at coordinate 33,047,135 of CM065459.1, read as the reverse complement.
AGCGATTTTAAATCTTCAGAACAAAAGAAATTTAAGCTGCTTATTTTTACACTCGCCGAATCGAGGATTTCAAAAAATATGTTAAGCGATTTTAAATGTTTAGAAAAATAGAAATTTAAAATGCTTATTTTTACAAGCGCCGAATCGAGGATTTCAAAAATATTTTAAGCAATTTAAAATCTTTAGAAGAAAAGAAATTTAAGCTGCTTATTTTTACACTCGCCGAATCGAGGATTTCAAATATATTTTAGGCGTTTTTAAATGTTTAAAATAAAAGATATTTAAACTGATTATTTTTACACTCGCCGAATCGAGGATTTCAAACAATATGTTAAGCGATTTAAAATGTTTAGAAAAATAGAAATTTAAACTGCTTATTTTTACACTCTCCGAATCTAGGATTTCAAAAATATTTTAAGCGATTTTCAATCTTTAGAAGAAAAGAATTTTAAACTGCTTATTTTTACACTCGCCGAATCGAGGATTTCAAAAAATATGTTAAGCCATTTTAAATGTTTAGAAAAATAGAAATTTAAACTGCTTATTTTTACACTCGCCGAATCGAGGATTTCAAAAAATATGATAAAGGGGTTTACATGTTTAAAATAAAATATATTTAAACTGCTTATTTTTACAACCGCCAAATCGAGGATTTAAAAAATATTTTAAACGATTTTAAATCTTTAGAAGAAAATAAATTTAAACTGCTTATTTTTACACTTGCCGAATCGAGGATTTCAAAAAATATGTTAAGCGATTTTAAATGTTTAGAAAAATAGAAATTTATACTGCTTGTTTTTACACTCTCCGAATCTAGGATTTCAAAAATATTTTAAGCGATTTTAAATCTTTAGAAGAAAAGAAATTTAAGCTGCTTGTTTTTACACTCGCCGAATTGAGGATTTTAAAAATATTTTAAGCGATTTGAAATCTTTAGAAGAAAAGAAATTTAAGCTGCTTATTTTTACACTCGCCGAATCGAGGATTTCAAAAAATATGTTAAGCGATTTTAAATGTATAGAAAAATAGAAATTTAAACTGCTTATTTTTAGACTCGCCGAATCGAGGATTTCAAAAATATTTTAAGCGATTTTAAATGTTTAGAGGAAAAGAAATTTAAGCTGCTTATTTTTTCACTCGCCGAATCGAGGATTTCAAAAAATATGTTAAGCAATTTAAAATGTATAGAAAAATAGAAATATAAAACTGCTTATTTTTACACTCGCCGAATCTAGGATTTCAAAAATATTTTAAGCGATTTTAAATCTTTAGAAGAAAAGAAATTTAAGCTGCTTGTTTTTACACTCGCCGAATTGAGGATTTTAAAAATATTTTAAGCGATTTGAAATCTTTAGAAGAAAAGAAATTTAAGCTGCTTATTTTTACACTCGCCGAATCGAGGATTTCAAAAAATATGTTAAGCGATTTTAAATGTATAGAAAAATAGAAATTTAAACTGCTTATTTTTACACTCTCCGAATCTAGGATTTCAAAAATATTTTAAGCGATTTTCAATCTTTAGAAGAAAAGAATATTAAACTGCTTATTTTTACACTCGCCGAATCGAGGATTTCAAAAAATATGTTAAGCCATTTTAAATGTTTAGAAAAATAGAAATTTAAACTGCTTATTTTTACACTCGCCGAATCGAGGATTTCAAAAAATATGTTAAGCCATTTTAAATGTTTAGAAAAATAGAAATTTAAACTGCTTATTTTTACACTCGCCGAATCGAGGATTTCAAAAAATATGATAAAGGGGTTTACATGTTTAAAAGAAAAGATATTTAAACTGCTTATTTTTACAACAGCCGAATCGAGGATTTTAAAAATATTTTAAGCGATTTTCAATCTTTAGAAGAAAAGAAATTTGAGCTGCTTATTTTTACACTCGCCGAATCGAGGATTTCAAAAAATATGTTAAGCGATTTTAAATGTTTAGAAAAATAGAAATTGAAACTGCTTATTTTTACACTCTACGAATCAAGGATTTTAAAAATATTTTAAGCGATTTTCAATCTTTAGAAGAAAAGAATTTTAAACTGCTTATTTTTACACTCGCCGAATCGAGGATTTCAAAAAATATGTTAAGCGATTTTAAATGTTTAGAAAAATAGAAATTTAAACTGCTTATTTTTACACTCGCCGAATCGAGGATTTCAAAAAATATGTTAAGCGATTTTAAATGTTTA